>ML833851.1:0-25739 GCA_009831015.1 Picea engelmannii
GGTATACAGTTAAATCATATAATTGAACCTGGTACTCCACAGGCGAAGCGGGAAACCCAATTGCGAGATTGAAGGAAAAGAGCAGCGGGAAGATTGTGCGATTCTTCAGGTTGGAACGGAACAGAATCTGGAGCAACGTACTAATATCCAAGCGAACTACGACATGTTACAAGCATTTATACAATAGCAATTGAAATAAAAAACTATTGACCGAAGCGAGTTCTGCAATGGTTAGGTGGTCGACGTTTTTTAATTCAAACAGTTAAATCCTTTAGAAAAGAGAACAGGCTGGAGAGTTTGTGGGATTCTTCCCGTTTGGAACGGAATAGAATCTGTAACAAGGTACTATTGTCCAAGTTAAATACGACTGCTTGCAAGCATTTATACAATTGCAATTGAAATCGTAGACCTTTCGACCGAATCGAGTTCATGGAAAATGAAATGGTTACGTGGTGAGCGTTTATTAATCCATACAATTGAACCCATTAGTGCACAAGGGAAGCGGGTAATCCAATCGCGAGATTGAAAGAAAACAGGCTGGAGAGATTGTGCGATTCTTCAGGTGGGAAGGAGACAGGATCTGGAAGAAGGTAGCAATATCCGACGCAACCACGACTTCATTCATACATTATGCATTAGGGTTTGTCAAACGTTGGCATTAGGGTTTGTCAAACGTTGTAATTTGTTGATGAGTGGAGAGGTGTTGTTTGGTTGAAACTGTAATTTTGTGAAGAGGTTTTGTTTGGTTGAAACTGTAATTTGTAATTTGTGATGAAGTGGATATGCATGGTGTAATCTATCTGTAAAAACGAACGAGGTGGTGGAATGAATGGGAGAGAATGAATCGTTTCACCCATTTTTGTGAAAACTGCCCTGTTTGACCCGTTTACATCGCCCGTGTTTGTTATTTTACTCGGAGATTCATCCCCACCACAGGAAACCCCGGCACTAGATCAGATTCTTCTCTTCTAAACTACTCGTCATTGATATATATATATATATATATTGGCTGACAAATTCTAGAACAAGCCGCGTAGGTTTACTTGTCACGGAGGCCGCGTGCAGATTTGAAGAAGAAGCAGATTACGATGGATGGAGAAATCCAAATTGAAAATTTAAGAAGGCCCTTTGGTCTTAACGAGGAAGAGTACTCCAAATTGAAGGATGTTTTGACTGTCCACCATTCTGAGCTACAAATTGGTGAGAACCAATGCTCGTCCATGCTGATGCAAAGAATCAATGCACCAGCGAGCACTGTGTGGTCAGTGGTTCGGAGGTTCGATAAACCTGAAATGTACAAGCCCTTCATCAGGAGCTGCTCGATCAAGAAAAAGGGAGAAATCAGGATTGGGTGCGTGAGGGAGGTGAAAGTGGTGACTGGTCTGCCTGCCAAGAACAGCGTGGAACGCCTGGAGATTCTGGACGAGGATAATCACATTCTCAGCTTCAGTATCTTAGGAGGAGAGCATCGCCTTCGTAATTATCGGTCCGTGACCTCATTGAATGAATTTGTAAGAGACGGACGCACTTGGACTGTTGTTGTTGAATCTTACGTTGCAGATGTCCCACAGGGGAATTGTGAAGAAGAAACCTGCATATTCATTGATACTATCGTCAGATGCAACTTGCAATCCCTATCAAAATTAATTTCACGACAACTCTGAAAACTCCACAGAGAAAGAGAAATTGAGTATATTGCCACTCCAACAATATCAATCAATCTATTTCCATTTATTTCAGTTTGGCTTCTTTTCAAATTTTGTTAATAAAATACTCATCATTGCAGGACATAAGGCACCATAGCACTTGTAAAGCTGGCTCACTAAGTTCTGCACATTTTATTTTCTCTGGAATTTTGTCACGATATACAGAAACGCAGATGCCCATTTCCATTGTACAGATATTCTGTAATTTGGGATTGGTATACAGCAAATCTCGCGTTTCAGATTTTTGTTAAGTGGTGTACAGGAAAGCGTCCATTTTCGACGACTGGCTGAACATATTTCTCCGAACTCAGACCTTAATTCTCATTGCATCCGGATGGGACCTCGTAGACCATCAAGTTTCTTGAAGATAAATAAAAATGATCGCTTTTAAAAATAAAAAAAATAAAAATAAGGCAGTGCTGTTTGCATGTTGCGCTGCATTGATTGCACGAGATTCATATCTGAGATGTGTTACATTGGATTGTATATATTCCATGTGTCGCATTGATGTAAAATATTTGAAGATATATTCTATTTAACTCTAAACTGTGAGTGCATAATGCGTGTTTATAGGGTGTTAAATATATTTATGACAGTATTTAATTTTCATTTATATATATTTATATGTATGATGCGATAATAAATAATAGTAAGGTCAATGGGTTAGTTCAATCTTTTGTTATTATTGTTTTTAGATATTTGGTTATAATTAGAATTTTTTTTGGTCATAATCTAGATTTACAAATTCTGTTGGTACCTTGCATTAATGTATAATAATCTAATTCTACATGTTTACTAGATATGTCATTCACTAATGTGAGAAATCATTTCTTTTTAAGTATTGTTTAGGTTCATTATTCTCTCTTCTTTTACATATAATTTAAATTATACATTATCATTATCATAATGATTATAATAGATTCTATAACATCATCGTCATCATCATAGTTTTTATTTTTATTTTTTTTACATCATTATCATGTCCACTTTTTAATATTAAAAGTTAAATCTTAATTGTGTAAAATTTTAAAATTATAAATCATTATCATCTCCACTTTTTAATATTAAAAGTTAAATCTTAATTGTGTAAAATTTTAAAATTATAAAAGAGTATGTGATGATGATCAAAGTTATTAAAGTCTATTGATACTAACTTTGATTTATATAACCTTAAAAAAGGTAAGGATTGATTTGTTGTTTTTCATAATTTTATTTACTTATTTTAAAAGGTTTAAGACAAGCATTTGTAAAGTACCATAGTTTTTATGCCATGGTGTATAATTGTGTAAAATTTTAAAATTGTAAAAGAGTATGTGATGAAGATGATCAAGGTTATTAAGTTTATTGAGATTAATTTTGATTTATATAATCTTAAAAAAGGTAAGGACGTACTTGGTTTTCTTCATAATTTTATTTATGTACTTCAAAAGATTCAAGACAAGCATTTGTAAAGCATCATAATTTTTATGAGTTAAAATATTAGGAAGGTAAGTAGTGTAATAGATATTGTTAAATTGAGATTTAATGTGGATCTATATAAGAGGAAAATGTGTTTCATCTTCAACCATCTTAGCATCACTAATTATCCAATATCTTTTTTATAAAACTTGAAAGTTCATTCTTACTTTAACAATGTTGATTTTTTTTATTTATATTGTTCTTTTACTTTAAATATCTAATCAAAACTGCTTTTAATTTTTATATTATAAATTACAAAATACTTATAAATTCATTTTATTTTTATTTTTATTTTTTATATCTTTAAAAAAAATTACAACTTCATAACTTTACGTTCATATCAAATGAAATGAATAACCATAATAATGACCATGTACCACTACCTATTATTAAAATGACCATATATAGGATGATGTTTTAAAACAAAAGGAAAATAATATAGTTAAGTTAAATTAATATTTTTAAAACGTCAAAATAATAGTGATAAATAAAATAATACTACCTTTTATTAAAATGACCATATATAGGATGATGTTTTAAAACAAAAGGAAAATAATATAGTTAAGTTAAATTAATATTTTTAAAACGTCAAAATAATAGTGATAAATAAAATAATAATGATAATAATTGAGAAAAAAAAAATTAATATATGATTAAATATGGTTAAAATTAAAATTAATGTTTTTAATTTATATAATAAATATAATAATATTAAAAAATATTTTAGAAAAAATAAGTTTGTAAAATTTATGATAATTTTTTTTTTTAAATATGATTAAAATAATATAATTAGATATGGTTAAAATTAAATAATTAATGTTTATAATTTATATAATAAAAATGGTGATACTAAAAAAATATTTTAGAAAAAATAAGTTTTTAAAATTTATGATTAAAAAAATTAAAGATTAATGACATTTTTTTTTAATACCTTTTTATTATTTAGAATTGTATACTTGATTAAATTTATAATAATTTATATTTTCATTTTTACTATATTTAAATATAATTTTTTGAAAATACTTAAGTTAATTTTTTTATAATAATATTTATTATAATTTAGAATTGTATAATTGATTAAATTTATAATTATTTTTATTTTTATTTTCATTATATTTAAATATAATTTTTTTATAATAATATTTATTATAATTTTATTTATTTTTTATTTTATTGTTTAATCTTCTAACTCAATAAAAGATATGGTGTGAAATCTTTCTCTAAATATTTTTAGTACAAAAATAAAATTCTAAAGAATGTTAAACAATCCCTTATCTTCTTAAGATCCAATAAATCATAGTTTTTCTCAATAAATATTAATATTATGTTAGGGACCTAAACCTCACGTAGGTAGAACAATATATTTGGATGTAATAAAGGTCAATATTAATAAGGCCTTGCAATAAAGTAGAATAATTTGAATGTAAGAAGACCTAAGAATCAAATCTTCCTCTAGATGGTTCTTTTGATAGACAGATTCAGTATAAATAGGAGTCGAGGGTATGAGAACCCTAGCTTGGATATTATTGTAATAGAGCTCTGCTCGACTGGAGGTTTCCCCCTTGAAGAGGCTCGTGAACATTTCTCTCAGAATCAGAGTTCTCTTTCTGGGGTTAATTTGATATCATTTCAGTATTATTGTGGTGTTGTTATGGTTATATTGTTGTTTATCTGCCATTTCTAGCATTTTTTTTCTGTTCTCCATACTTTTTATATCTGGAATATTACAAGTGGTATGAGAGCACTTTCCTCAAAAGAAATTGTGGGTTAAAAATTTTTTCAGGGTAGACACGTATTCCGACGTCTTTAAGCCAGAGAGATCTGTCGTTACGTGCATAAACCCGCAGTTGAGGGATTCATGCACACAGGAAATAGAAGTGTTACTTAAGCGCACATATGTTGGCCACCCTTGTAACCCCTGTTGGTACCCCTTCGAGTGGCAGCGCATTAGGCAGCACCTATGTACGAATCAACCTAGATTTCCTGAATCCCTCTTTAGATAAACCAATCAGTCGCCTAACTGCTATAGTGCCACCGAGAACAGCACTCGGGAAGATACTCTCTAGTACCTGGGTAGTCGGTTAGTACGGCTAAGGGCACGGTCTAGCCTCCTTAGTTAGTGCCCTGAGATATTGAGGTGTGTAATATTGTTGGAACCTGCACGTATATCAGAGAGCTATAGCACAGGGAAAACCCTTGTCTGTAGAACCCTTGAATACCTAACCCTTGGGGACGGAAGCAAAAAATAAAACAGACAAGATATATTGTCGAGATATTGTGTTCGGGTTGCCAAATCACTACACATTTCTTCTTGGTTAAACATTTGGAAATTTCATCACTCCAGTATTCTTCAGACCGGAGTATAACTCCACAGGTGTAAACAAAAAAAAAAATTGGAAATTTTTACACCATTATTTGAGACCTATTCCATTGGATTTATCTCTTCGCCCTTAACACATTCATACATATCATTTTTCAGTAAACAAATTTACCCCACCTGCCCCATTTCAGTTCCCTCGTCATCATGGCCCATACCCATAGCCAAGATTTGGAAGCTTGCTTCAATACCTTGCAATCTAATTTCATAGAGACCCAACAAGAAGTGAAACAACTCAATGCCAATGTTGTCTCCCTCAATACAAACATGCAGTCCTCCATCATCGCCTCAATCGAGGAACTCAAACAAGACATGACTACCCAGCTTGAATCTGTCATTTCAATGATCTGCACCAAGCTGCATATCCCTGCAGATAACCCTTTATCTGACCCACCTCCACATACCGAAGCTGAAATTTCCTCTCATTCCCATAATTTTCAGCACCATCACTTTCAGCGTGACCTACGCCTTTCGCGGGTGGATGTGACCAAATTTGATGACTCGGATACCATGGGTTGGGTAACCCAAATGGAACATTATTTCTCTTTATATGGCATTACAGATGACTTTGCCAAACTCTAGTATGGTGTTCTCCATCTAGATCAAGAACGTTGTCAATGGTGGCAATGGAGAAAAAAAATTCGTCAAGGGTATATTGCTTGGACACACTTTGTGGCAGAGCTGTATGAACACTTTGACACTGACACCAACCATTTAGGTCATTTGAAAAAGTTGAAACAATTCGGAACAGTGGAAGACTTTATAGCTGCTTTTGAGCGCCTGTCTTTTTGGACAGAGGGCATGTCTGATGCCTTTTTCCAAGAATGTTTTATCAGTGGCCTCAAGGATGAGATTGGTTCCCATGTCCTCATGGATCGACCTCAAATTTGGGTGGAGAATACTAAAAGAGATAAAGAAGCACAACATGTTATATCTTCTCAAAACTAGAAACCCTCCTTTATTCCTCGCACTAAACCAGTAAATCTCACTACCCCATCTACTCCACTAAAGATCCAAAAATTGACCAGGGATGAAATGGTTGAATGCCAACTCAAAGGCCTTTGTTATAATTGTGATGACAAATATTTTTCGGGCCACAAGTGTAAGGAACAAAATATGTTTATGTCCATCTCGGAGGATATTTCAGAAGAGGATGTTGAAACTCCCCTTGTATCTGAGTCACCTGAAACCACTAACATAACCCCTCCCTCAGACCCTCCCGAAGTAGAACCGTTCATTTCCCTAAATTCTCTCACTAGCTTCTATGCTCCCCAAACCCTCAAGCTAATCAGTTACATCAAGCATAGGAAGGTCATCATTCTTGTTGATAGTGGAAGCACCCATAAATTTATCCATCACCACATTTCCCAAGAAACTCATTGCTATATCCATGCTATCAATAATTTCCAAATCATGATTGCCAATGGCGGCTCCATGAAATGTGGAGGGAATTGTGAAAATGTGTGTCTCCAAATTGGTGACTACCATCTGAAATCTCATATGTTTTCTATCGACATGTGCAGTTGTGACATTGTGTTGGGTGCAGACTGGCTAAGGAATTTGGGTCCCATTCTCATGGATTTTAAGGAATTAACCATGCAATTCGACTAGGAGAACCAACAATATAAGTTCCAAGGCATCACCGTCGGTTCACCTGAGATCATTAGTTCCCATCACATGGAAAAGATGCTCAAAAAAGGTCATTTTGGTGTTATTTCTCAACTCCATGCCATACAAGCAACTGAGACACCCTCAATGCCGCAAGACCTCATATACATCCTCTCTAAACATCAAGTGGTCTTTTCCACTCCCTAGGGACTCCCCCCTTCCCGTGGTGTTCATGACCATTCCATTCCCCTTGTACCAGGAAGCCTTCCTCCCAATATCTGTCCCTATCGTCACCCCTTTTCCCAAAAAAATGAAATTGAGAAAATGGTTCAGGAACTCCTTAATGCAGGTGTTATCTGCCCTAGTACGAGCCCCTACTCTTCTCCTGTGGTCATGGTCCTGAAGAAAGAATGTTCTTGGTGAATGTGTCCTGACTTCTGTGCCCTCAACAAACTCACCATTAAAGACAAATTTCCCATTCCTATCATTGATGACCTCTTGGATGAATTGAGTGGCGCCCAGTTATTTACTAAACTTGATCTTCGTCCTGGCTACCACCAGATACGTATGAAAGAGGAAGATATTCCTAAGACTGCCTTTAGAAATCATGAGGACCACTATGAGTTTTTGGTCATGCCCTTTGGCTTGTGTAATGTTGCCTCCACCTTCCAAAGCCTCATGAATCATGCCTTTCGTACTTTTCTCTATCATTTTTTCTTAGTTTTCTTTGATGATATCCTCATCTATAGAAAAACTTGGATAGACCATATTACCTATGTGGATTGACTTCTCCATCTACTCTCTCAGCACCAACTTTTTTTGAAACATTCTAAATATTCTTTTGGCGCCATAGAAGTCGAGTACTTGGGTCATCTGGTTGCAAAAGATGGCGCCAGGGTGGATCCTAAAAAGATTGAAGCTATGCAATACTGGCCTCACCCAAAGACTCTAAAAAGATTGCGTGGATTTATGGGTTTAACAGGTTATTATAGCAAGTTTGTTAAGAATTATGGAAAGATTGCAGCACCTCTCACGAAACACCTAAAAAAGAACTCTTTCACTTGGACCCCAGTAGTTTCTCAAGCTTTTCAAACCTTGAAGATGGCCATGTGCACAACTCCAGTCCAGGCCCTTCCTGATTTCACAAAGACCTTTGTCTTGGAATGTGATGCTTCAGGGAAAGAAATTGGCGATGTCCTTATGCAAGAGGGTCGGCCTTTGGCATTTACCAGCAAGCAACTTTCTGAACAAAATCTGGGCAAATCAATCTATGAAAAGGAAATGTTGTCTATTCTTCATGTCATTGATATGTGGCACCCTTATCTATTGGGGCAATGCTTCCAAATTAAGACAAACCATCAAAGCCTCAAGTATTTTCTGGAACAACGCATTTCCTCCCTAGAGCAACACAAATGGGTGACTAATCTCTTTGGATATGATTATAAGATCATTTATAAGAAAGGAAAAGACAATGTGGTTGTGGATGCACTTTCCTAAAAATATGAAGATGAAGGATCCTTTTTTTCTCTCTCCTTCATTGTACCGGATTGGCTCCAAGCCATTCGCCAGGAATGGCTACAAAATCCCAAAAGTTCGCATCTGATACAACAATTGCAGTCCGATTCTCTAGTTTATCCAGGTTACTCTTGGCTCCATGATGATCTTCTATACAAAGGTCATTTGTATTTAAGTAAAAAATCAAAACTTAAATCCACGGTACTTTGTGAGCTTCATGCTACACCCACAGTTGGGCACTCCGGGTTTACCAAAACCTATGACAGGGTCAAACGTTCTTTTTTCTGGGATGGTATGAAACAATACGTTCATAATTTTGTAGTTGAATGTGATGTGTGTCAATGCAACAAGGGAGAAACAACAAATCTCCTGGCACACTAAAACCGCTTCTGATTCCACCTATTATTTGGAGGGATATCTCTATGGATTTTATTACAGGCTTACCCAAATCGAGAAATAAATCAGTCATCATGGTGGTTGTTGATCTCCTTTACAAGTATGCTCATTTTTGTGCTCTTCAACACCCATTTACAACATCCACTGTGGCTCAATTTTTCATGGATCAGATCTTCAAGCTTCATGGCATGCCGCGTTCTATTGTTTCTGATCGCGACCCAACTTTCACCAGTAATTTTTGGCAAGAACTGTTCAAGATACAAGGCACCCAATTTCATCTAAGCATGGCTTATCATCCCCAGACTGATGGTCAAACTGAAGTTGTCAACAAGTGTTTGGAAACATATTTGAGGTGTTTTGCATCGGAAAAGAAAAATCAATGGGCTCAATGGTTACCCCTAGTTGAATGGTGGTACAACACTTCATACCATACATCTACCCACATGAATCCTTTTGAAGTTGTATATGGACAAAATCCACCTTCATCTCTCTCATACTTACCAGGTGTCTCGAAATTCTAGGCGGTTGACCAAATGCTTACAATTCGAGAGGCTATTCTCCGTACCCTCAAAGAGAATTTGGTCATGGCACAGAATCACATGAAGAAACAAGCAGATCAAGGTCGCTCTGAACGTCAATTTGCAGAAGGGGATCAGGTGTTTCTTTGAATGCAACCTTACAAGCGAAATTCCCTCAAGGACAAGCATTGTAAAAAGATGGTGCCCAAATTTTATGGTCCTTATACCGTTCTCAAGCGTGTGGGACAGGTGGCCTATCAGTTAGATTTTCCCAGACATTCTAAGCTACATCATGTTTTTCATGTTTCATGCTTAAAGAAGGTGATTGGAACTAAGTGCCAAATTCAAACCAACCTTCCCGAGTTGGATGAAGAAGGATCTATTTGGCTACAGCCGCAAGCAGTTTTGGACCAGCATGAGCATCGCCTACATCAGCGAACCATCAAGGAAGTGTTAGTCCAGTGGAAAGATACAACTCCAGTAGATGCCACTTGGGAACCAGCTACCATTCTGCAGAAATTTCCACATCTCAAGACTTGAGGACAATGTTGTTTTTAAGGGGGAGGACATGTTAGGGACCTAACCCTCACGTAGGTAGAACAGTATATTCAGATGTAATAAATGTCAATATTAATAAGGCCTTCCATTAAAGTAGAATAATTCGAATCTAAGAAGACCTAATAGAAGATTTCGCTTCTAGAAGGATATTCCTCTAGATGGTTCTTTTGATAGACAAATTTATAATTAGGAGTCGAGGGTATGAGAACCCTATCTTGGATATTATTGTAATAGAGCTCTGCTCGACTGGAGGTTTCCCCCTCAAAGAGGCTCGTGAACATTTCTCTCAGAATCAAATTTCTCTTTCTGGTGTTATTTTGATATCATTTCAGTATTATTGTGGTGTTGTTTTGGTTATATTGTTGTTTATCTACCATTTCTAGCATTTTTTTTTTCTGTTATGCATACTTTTTATATCTGGAATATTACATATTCATCATAATAAATCTTTTTACTTATAAATTCTTACAATATAACAACATTTAAATAGAAATCAATTTATAAAGAACTATAAACTAAAACAACTTGTTATCACTCCAAGAAATGCTCCTAGGTTGTATCTCAGAGATGCCTGGTAACTTAACTAATCTTGCAATGGTTTAATCAAATGGATCAAGATGGATAACTCACTCAAACCTCACACAATCTAGACATGTACGAACATATTCAGATAGACAAGGCTTTCAACCATAGATGTTCAGAAAGTTTAATAGAAGATTAATGTATGGAGAATACCTATCATACTAGCAGAAACATATATACAAGGAATATATGAATGGTCAGATAAAATAAGTGAAATACTTGCAGATTATAATTTATGGATGTAATGAAAAGTTGATATTTATCATACATCAGATAAACATAAACATATGAACATTATATTCCAATACAAGCATAGATAAGAGAGAATATGAAAGTCTGAACAGAGATGGCGAAAGAAGATTATGTTCTGATATATATTCAAAAAGTCTAAGAAATACAAAATTATATAGTCCAGTTTCCAAAGTTGAACCCCCAGCCTCCCAGACTGAATCCCCCCACTATTCTTTCAAAACAATAGATTTTATAGTCTTTACATCCTAAACTCAGATCCTACATATCCTATAAAAGAGGATCGAATTATACTAAAAATAGTAATATCAAACTAGTTACAAAATAATAGGAATAGATCCTATATAAAAGGAA
This sequence comes from Picea engelmannii, assembly GCA_009831015.1. Classification (NCBI taxonomy): domain Eukaryota; kingdom Viridiplantae; phylum Streptophyta; class Pinopsida; order Pinales; family Pinaceae; genus Picea; species Picea engelmannii. The sequence goes on from ML833851.1 coordinate 11,322, forward strand.
TCAAATCATTATCTAAATGTGAAGTCTTTGGCAGCTGCATAAGTCTTATGAATGATGACAAGGCTACTCCAGATTTTGTTATGACACATAGGCATATCTTTAACTAAAAATAGAAAAATCTTTTCAACCCTTATCTCCTTTGTATCAGCTTCAAAACTTAAAAGAGATAGTGATATCTATCCATTTTAATTTTATAATTCATTTAGAACCTTGTTGAGATGATTTAGCAGTAAAAACATTCGGTTTGAGCAAGAATATTGACATTTTGCCTGTGTCTGTGCTTTCGGTGGCTTATAGATCTGAAACATAGTAGGGTTAGTTGATGAAAGCGAATCTTTCAGTAGCTAACATTGCATCTTTGAAATGGTTTTAGTTGTCGAAAGCACAGTTTTCAAACTTGCTTCAAAATTGCTAAATGCAAAAATCCTTCAATCTTTTACTCTTCTGGTCAAGGTTCTGATGCCTCTTCCTCCCAACCTCTGTTATGCCCCATGCTTCGAATGAAAGAAAATTTCTCTGAAGCCATGTAGTCAAATACTCCTGCATATCTAAACTCCTCCATTCTCTTTGTGCACCTTTCAATTCTAGACTGTTGTGTATATGTCAGAGTCTAAAGAATATGTAACTTCATTTGATGCAGCATCTCATATCCCTTCTCAATTAAAAGATATCTTCCATTTTTCTTATGGAACTTAAAATGCTAGAATATGTGCCTCTGCTACATCCTTCATGCTCACCCATTCAAATGTCATATTTGGATATGTCGAAGAACCAATCATTAATTTTAGAATTGCAGCGCAGCTTTTATTCAGAGTAGGTTGCAGAAACGTGCCAATCACCATCACTGGATTTATTGTAATAATATCAATACCCTTCTCTTTCGTAAATTTCCATGCAGTTTCTTCTGCTAGTGTCTTCAACAATTGGTACCAGCCCTTAGTCTTCTTGCAGTATTCTGCATCACTGAACCAAGTTTCATCGACTACTGAAGACAATCAGGACCTAGAATTGAATATAATATCATTTTCCCAAGAGTTGTGACCATTACTCCAAGCCATCATAACGATCTTCCATACTCCATACCTACATGAGATCATATTCTATCCATCGCCATTAAAGCTTCCATATTTGTCTTTGTGTATCATATGAATATACAAATTCCGCTGTCCAAAAAATATTTGCTTGCACGCCATATGGATTTATAAAGGGTTTATTGAATGGTGAATAACTCAACACTTACAGCTGATCATAACTCCCTTCAATCTCTGCATACGGTGCTTTGATTTTGACAATATGTTAATGGATAACTCAAACTCTGCAAATCAGGCACCTGTATCATCAACATGAGAGTAATTCGATCTTTGTTGTGCGCACTTGGTCAACAAAAACTCTACATATTTGGCACAAAAACACTTTAGACACCTGTAACCTCAAACTTTTCAACTTGGCGCTCAACAAAGGGTTTAGTAGATTGCATGGTTTCTGGACTGACCTGTGGTATAACTAAAGGCTTGACTCAGGAGTTGACATGTAGAATGATTTGGTGTTGACTCATGACTATGATTTGAGACTGTAGGTAAATCAATGGCTTGATCGATTAACTTGACTATATATGTCGACTTGGAACATGACATGTGGCATGAAATTGTAAGATGACTCGTAATATGACCTGTGGCTTGAGTGAGGACTTGGCTTGAGAGTTAGGCTCATGGCTTGGACCTATGGGTTCCCCCCAACTTTGGGTAAACAAAACATAATCCCGAGAGGCTTTAGTTTCATTTGGGATTTGGTATATAAAATAGGTGTGCAATGATATAGCTTAGGTTTAGAAGAGTTTAAAAACACACACCACTATTGTTTTAATTTTTTTATTAAAAATATATTTGAAGATCTTAAAACATAAACTAGGGATTACCAATTTATCAATTTGGTATTGTAGGTCAAAAGGGAAGATCCTAAGCAATCTTCGACAAAGGTGATCAATGGTAGTTTATCAAGTTTGATTGAGGTAGACATTTGCCGAGATTCTGAAAAAAAAGTGTATTTAAGTAAAAATTAAGAAAGCACTATAAAAAAATACCAGTGCATTTTTTATCGCTAACATATAGTTCCAACTAGGATGGAGACCTCCCTGCGAGGTTTCCAAGAACTTAGTAGTTCCAGTCACCTTTAGCATTGGGCATGGAGTCATTTGGTTTTTACAACTAATTTTTTGTAAATTTGTAGCCTGCCTGTAGTCTGCTTGTAGCCTTCTCTACTTATTCAAGAAAACTGAAAGAAATCTATCTGCTCATATGAAGATCTTATTCAGCTGCCTATTCCTAATCTTAACCAGTAAAAACATCCTCATCATGTAACATCATACTTCCAATGAATTCATGATAACATCAAACTATTTACAAAATCTCTTTGCATGCAGATAAATTTCAAAGAACACTTCATGTTGTGCAACAGAATTTCAACTTGCAGAGCATACTTACAATCATCATTTTCTTTGATTCCAAAGATTGCACAACTGAAGACTTATGAAGAACATAACTCCATATAAATGGCTACCAGATCATAGAAAGAATCCAACTCTGTTTATTGCTCAAGCCTTTCTTCCCCTTCTGATATATGGATCTGCTCATAAACAAGTTTCTGCAATTCTGAAAATAGCAGTGAGTTGATTTGACTGCTAATCCCTTCTTGTTTGATATCTTCTTCATAAATGATATCATTCTTTTGTTCATGAGATGTTGCAAACAAAATAGAAGATCTTGAATCTTCAGGCAGATTAAACTCATCATATTTAATTTTTTCTGCAAACACAGAATGGTTGATTTCAACATGATGGTGTTCCTTGATGGGAAAGGAAAAAGGCTCATCAAAATCAAATTTGTAGTTGTCATATATTGGTTGGTTGCTGCTTAAATCAACATCATTTGATGTAAGGATCTTCTCTACTCCATCTGCATACTTATCAAAAATAGGTGAACAAAAATCTCCTGAATCTTGCAAAGAAAGACAGGAAATCTCCAGATCCTTCTCTCCAATCACAGGGGAAAACATATCGTAGGCAACCTCCTGAAAAAGTGCAAAAAAAAATTCTTCTCTAACTGTTTCTTCATGTAAATCAAAGGCATCAAGTGCAACAGAGATAATATCTGATGCATTTACAGCTATGCAATTCTTATTTGTATCATGAAGATCTTCCTTAACAACATAATTTTCATCTTAACAAATAGAAGAAAAGACTACTTCCTGCTGAAATTTCTTCTCAAATTCATCACAGCAATATTCAAAGAGACTTTCAGCTGGAAATTCATCTTTACAAAACAAATGGAAAGCATAATTAAAACTTTCCAATGAGTGAATGCTTGAAGTTGGAAGAGATATGCACCAATCAAGGGAAATCCCCTCTAATGAATACCTGAAAAGCTTAATTTGAATGTCCTCATGTATAATTCCAAGCCGATGAATAAAATCATGAAAATACAGCAAGTGTTAAGCTGGCACTTCCCACTCTTCTCCTCGAAATCTGGGAATACTATGTTCCCATTCATCTCTACTAGGTATTGGATGAGGGTAACTAGAAATACTTGAGAAATTGCAAAATGCATACCTCTTGTTCATTTCATACCAATGAAGTCACCAACAAATTCCTGAACAATGGAGTCGGCATTGAATCCATCCTTCATGGAGTCGCCAGATAGATAATTACAACCAAGAAAATGTCCAGGCTTTGTCTATCATCAAAGTTGGATCTATATCATCTCCCAAGGAAGATGAGCTTCAATATCCTCTCCCCGGCAACGGCGCCAATTTGTTATCACTCCAGGAAACTCTCCTAGGTTGTATCTCATAGATGCCTGGTAACTTAACTAATCTTGCAATGGCTTAATCAAATGGATCAAGATGGATAAATCACTCAAATGTCACACACTCTAGACATGTACGAACATATTCAGATAGACAAGGATTTCAACCACAGATGTTCAGAAAGTTTAATAGAAGATGAATGTATAGAGAATACCTATCATACTAGCAGAAACATATACGCAAGGCATGTATGAATGGCCAGATAAAATAAGTGAAATACTTGCAGATTATAATTTATGGATGTAATGACAAGTTGGTAGTTATCATACATCAGATAAACATAAACAGATGAACATTATATCCCAATACAAGCATAGATAAGAGAGAATATGAAAGTTTGAACAGAGATGGTGAAAGAAGCTTATGTTCTGATATATATTTAAAAAGTCTAAGGAATACAAAAGTATATAGTCCAATCTCCAAATTTGAACCCCCGGCCTCCCGGAATGAATCCCCCCACTAGTCCATCAAAACAATAGACTTTATAGTCTTTACATCCTAAACTTGAATCCTACAGATCCTATAAAAGAGGATCGAATTATACTAAAAATAATAATATCAAACTAGTTACAAAATAATAGGAATAGATCCTATATAAAAGGAATCAAATCATTATCTAAATGTGAAGTCTTCGACAGCTGCATAAGTCTTCTAAATGATGACAAGGCTAATCCAGATTTTGTTATGACACATGGGCATATCTTTAACTAAAAATGGAAAAAGCTTTTCAACCCTTATCTCCTTTGTATCGGCTTCGAAACTTAAAAGAGATAGTGATTGTTGGGTATGTGTTATATTCTTTGCATGTGTGTGTGTGTGGGCACATCAGATACGAAAACTGCGTCTGACGATCCCTTCAGCTAGAGATCTGTTGTGTGTGCCGGGAGCTTTCCTAGGGGGGTCCCAGGGGGGGCAGGTATGCCCCCCCATGGTTACGTGCAACGCCCCAATTTTTTTTTTTTTGGCGGTTTTTGCTATTTTTAGCGGATTTGTAAATTAATCCCGGATTAAGGAATTAGGGTTTTGGTATCTACGAAATACCTAAAAACATTGTATATATTGTATGGCGAATGGTGAAATTCGATATAATGAAAATAAGAAATGTTTTCCCGGTTGAGGGTTTCCGGTATAAAATCTTTGTGTACTCTGTGTATGAGCCATTGCTTAATTTCTGTATTTCTTAAGAATCTATATGCATTGCTTTACTTCGCAGGTTTAAAACTTACAGTGATCTCTATCCCTTTTAATTTTATAATTCATTTAGAACCTTGCTGAGATGATTTAGCATCAAAAACATTCGGTCTGGGAAATAATACTGACATTCTGCATATGTCTGTGCTTTCGGTGGCTTATAGATCTAAAACATAGTAGGGTTACCGGCCGAAAGTGGAGCTTTTGGCAGCTAACATTGCCTCTTTGAAATGGTTTTAGCTATCGAAAGCACAGTTTTCAAACTTGCTTCAAAATTGTGAAATGCAAAAATCCTTCAATCTTTTACTCTTCTGGTCAAGGTTCTGATGCCTCTTCCTCCCAGCCTTTGTTATGCCCCATGCTTTGGATGAAATCAAATTTATCTGAAGCCATGTAGTCAAATACTCCTGCATTCTCTCTATGCACCTTTCAATTCTGGATTGTTGTGTATATGTCAGAGTCTAAAGAATATATAACTTCATTTGATGCAGCATCTCATACCCCTTCTCAATTAAAAGATATCTTCCATTTTGTTGATGGAACTTCAAATGCTAGAATATGTGCCTCTGCTACATCCTTCATGCTCACCCATTCAAATGTCATATTTGGATATGTCGAAGAACCAATCATTAATTTTAGAATTGCAGCACAACTTGTATTCAGAGTAGGCTGCAGAAACATGTCAATCACCATCATTGGATTTATTGTGATAATATCAATACCCTTCTCTTTTGTAAATTTCCATGCAGTTTCTTCTTCTAGTGTCTTCGACAATTGGTATCATCCCTTAGTTTTCTTGTAGTATTCTGCATCACTGAACCAAGTTTCATTGACTACTGAAGACAATCGGGACCTAGAATTGAATATAATAGCATTTTCCCAAGAGTTGTGACCATTACTCCAAGCCACCATAACGATATTCCATACTCCATACCTACACAAGATCATCTTCTATCCATCGCCATTAAATCTTCTAGATCTGTCTTTGCATATCATATGAATATAGAAATTCCTCTGTCCACAAAATCTCTGCATGTGCGCCATATGGATTTATAAAGGGTTTATTGAACGGTGAATAACTCAACACTTACAGCTTATCATAACTCCCTTCAATCTCTACATACGGTGCTTTGATTTTGACAATCTATCAATGAATAACTCAAACTCTGCAAATCAGGCACTTGTATCATCAACATGAGCGTAATTCGATCTTTGTTGTGTGCACTTGGTCGACAACAGCTCTGCCTATTCGGCACAAAACCACTTTAGACACCTGTAACCTCAAACTTGTCAACTTGGCACTCAACAAAGGGTTTAGTAGATTGTGTGGTTTGTGGACTGACCCATGGTATAACTAAAGGCTTGACTTGAGAGTTGACATGTAGAATGATTTGGTGTTCACTCGTGACTGTGATTTGGGACTGTAGGTAAATCCATGGTTTGATCGATTAACTTGACTATATGTGCCGACTTGGAACTTGGCATGTGGCATGAAATTGTAAGATGACTCATAATATGACTTGTGGCTTGAGCGATGACTTGTCTTGAGAGTTAGGCTCGTGGCTTGGACCTGTGGGTTCCCCCTAACTTTTGGTAAACAAAACATAAGCCTGAGAGGCTTTAGCTTCATTTGGGATTTGGTATATAAAATAGGTGTGCAATGATATAGCTTAGGCTTAGAAGAGTTTAAAAACACACACCACTCTTATTTTAATGTTTTTATTAAAAATATATTTGAAGATCTTAAAACATAAACTAGGGATTACCAATTTATCAATTTGGTATTGCAGGTCAAAAGGGAAGATCCTAAGAAATCTTAGGCAAAGGTGATCAATGGTAGTTTATCAAGGTTGATTGAGGTAGACATTTACCGAGATTCTGAAAAAAAAAATTGTATTTAAGTAAAAATGAAGAAAACACTATAAAAAATACCAGTACATTTTTTATCACTAACACAACCAACACTTATCACTTTAAAATAAATGATAAAATAAAGCCATCAATACTTATCATTCATGAATTCACAACTTATAAATTCTTACAATATAACAACATTTAAATAAAAATCAATTTATAAAGAACTATAAAATAAAAAATCAACACTAATCACTTTGAAATAAATGATAAAATAAAGAAATCAATACTTATCATTCCTGAATTCACAACCACTTTGTTGTGAATTTTATCATTCATGAATGCACCATAACTTTGTTGTGAATTCTTTAAGGTTAATTTGTTTAATTGTGAGGTCACACTCGTCCATTTTTGTAACTTTTTAATAAATTAATAAATATGATTATAAAGAGATATTTTATATTTTAAATAAGATTTCTTAATATAGTTAGAAAAAAATATATTTTAGTTTGTTAGCATGTTTGTGATTCATATGTATGAGAGAACCAAATGAAACACATAGATATGACATGAACACAAAGATACAATAATACTCAATTTCTATTAAAGAATGAAATATGCAAAGACTGTAAAAGAAAATACAGAGTGAAATGAACTCGCTAGAATGATGGTAGCTTATCTCTGAGAAGAGATGTGAAAGCTACACACATTCACAATAAGATTAGTAAATGAGGCTCCAAATACCTTTTTAACATAAATAATTAATGAGAAAACCCTAAAAATTTAAAACGCAAACCTTAGGAGATGAAACGCCAAAAGGTTTTTGGGCCTCAATGTGGGTAGTTGATATGTCAACTTTTTAGGGGCACAAATTTTGCAAATGATCTATGTTTGGGGCGCTCAATACCTCATTGGAAAGGTCCATCCAAGGATTACACATTTTGTTTAGCCTACCATGTGGCTTAATGATATGTAAATTTCTGTGCATATTCCACTGGAACAGTTCGTCGCAACAAATCTAATAAAATATTGAAAATCTTAACTATTAAGGTTATTTTTCCTTTAGATCTCGAGAATATTTAGTTTCTAATTTTATTCCTATGCATGAAACAGATAAAATATGGAAAATAGAGAACAACAAAATACAATCACACCATCCACAAATAAACACAAGATATGACATGGGAAACCCAATATGGGAGAAAACCCAACTAGAAGGTGAGGTTACTCTGTTCTCTTTTCTCTAGCACAGAAATGATGTAAGTACAAAGAAAGAGGCACTATATATGGAGTTTCCTTTCACATGTGGCTTGTATGGCTGCTACAAAATATCTCCTTTTTTTTATGCTCACATAATACCACTCTCATATGTTTTTCTCAGCTATGGAACAAGATACAATGCAAAAGAATGGAACCTCTTCTCCTCCTAGTGGCATGATATTTAACATAGCCCGATAGCCATCTAGGGTTAGGTTTTTTACTTCTTCAACCATCAATTGTGATAGGGTTTTGGACCTTCTAGAATATTGTTCAAATTATATACATGGCTAGCCCCATATGCATGAGTAACGAGGGATGACATGGCATCCTCTTGTACCATGGTGGTCAACACGGTAGGTCAACTCGCGAGAGGAATAACGCTTGCATATGAGCTCTGATTAACGTGATTTTTGCACCGTTGGAAAGGTATCAGTGTGTAGAAAAACATCACAGGGCCCGAGCTTTGTCGAGAAAGTTTTAACCCTAAAAGACATCATTTGATGCCTCAAAATGAGTCTGGAAGGTTCTTGACCCCAATTTTCCAAACTAAGAGCTGCCACTAAAATGGCCATGCAAGCTTATTCCTCCATTTTTTCCACTCTGAAAGGATCGCAATAGATGTAAAAAAATATAATGATCCAATCTAGATCATATCTCCCCATTTAGGGAGGCTTTTGGTCCCCAAAATCTTTACTGGATGAGGTGAGACAAAATTTCCTCTACCTTCTCCCTGGAGTACCACTTTTATTTTACTGGAAGTTGTCCCTTCAACCCAATCTTCCAAAGGTCATGATGCCTTTGTCTTGTAGTTCTAGACCACTTCTGAAAAAAGGTTTCCTCTTCTAACTTTGCTTGAGCATCTGGTGATAAGTCCTCTATGGAAGGTAGGACATGCTCCTCCTCTTGATCCAACATGGAAGGATCATAGAGTTTGAGATTATCCAAATTCACTACTGAGTAAATGCACATGTATGGGGGTATACTGAGTCTGTAGGAATTATCTCCCACCTTTTACAATACATCAAAAGGACCATACCACAGAGCCTGTATATTCTTACCATGACCCTCTAGTCTTTTCTTATTCAATTGTAACCATACTTTGTCTCACACTCTAAATGTTTTCTTTGTTTTGTACTTGTCATGTCTAGCCTTGTACTTTTCCTATGACTTCTTCAGTGTCTCATGAACTTGCAAATGGATCTTCCGAATCTTCTCAATATTTTTTTCATCTTTTAATGCATCTTCTGTGAGATCATCTCTCACTCCTTTTTGTCCATATACAACATCTAAGGGTGAAGGTGGAAAATACACAAATTAAGTTTCAAAAGGTGACTTACCAGTATAAGTGTGGATTACTTTGTTATAAGAGTGTTGTATATAGATCATATTTTCATCCCAAGCCTTCGTATGCGTCTAATTGTAACCCCACAAAAGTTGCACCAAATTCCTGTTGACTACTTTCGTCTGTCCATCCATTTGTGGATGAAATTTTGTAGACCTCTTCAACTTAGTGCCCTCTTCAAGTTTGATTATGATTTTCGCAGTTGTAATAGCTTCCACAGGAATTGTTACCGAGGATTGTCAATGTACTTCATATTTCCATGTGTATTTCTTGTCTTAGAGTCATCGTGATATCAATCCTTATCTTGTTTTTATTCCATAGGTATTGTTTCTATTTGAACATCTTATCTTCTAAGAAATAGATGTGCAAGATATGTGAATAAACTATGAAGAATATTGTTACCTTGTCTTAGAAGAAGAAGTCTGTTTTATCCTGCTTGGTCTTCTTTGAGGGTTTCCTTTCTTCAGCAACGGATGCTTCGTGTGCTTCCTTCCTTTTCTTTAGCTCTGGAAAATGATTCTTGTAGTGACCATATTTTCGACAGTTGAAGCATTGTATTTTTGACATATCTTTCTCTTGAGTTGAAGGAACTGTAATAAATACTCTTGTGCCCGTATCAACGGGCACTCAAAGAACTTTAGCAACCCACAGGTTGCCAAATTCACACGAACACCTGGCTCCTCAATGGCCACGGCATCTCGTAGTTGGGCCCAGTCTCGCTCTCGCCACCGCACTGGCATCGTCATCGTCGTCCACCTGAAAACACCATAGAGCCCTATGTCAGATCAAGAAACCATCCAGACATCAAAAGACTCGGTTCTTTTACATCCCAACCTTCCCTCCTAGGAGCGGTTTTGTTACCCACAGGCGCACACACATGCGTGCATGTTCACTACACAGGCGCGCACACAGGCGTGCCTGTTCACTACACAGGCGCGCACACATGCGCGCCTGTGCACTACACAGGTGCGCATCAGTGCGCACCTGTTTGCTTCACAGGCGCGCCTCTGGGCGCGCCTGTTCACCATACAAACGCGCACATGTGTGCGCCTGTCAAACCCACAGTCGCGCACTAGTGCGCGCCTATTCAACTCACAGGCGCACCCTTCGGGCGCGCCTTAAATTCTCTCTGTCATGCCCCCATGCGCGTATGTTCGGTGTACAGGCGCACACGTATGCGCGTCTATCACCGAATCGCCCGTGCATGTGGGGCCCACACCCCCTAAATACCCCTGTACGACCCTTTGTACAGCCCCTGCCCAAAAATTGAAAACCTATTTCTATGCAGGATGATCAGACCACTAACCTGATACTCGCAGATCCTCAATCGGATGCCTCGTCCTCCCCGAATCTCCAAATCCCCTCTGAAAAATGCTCGTCCAATCATTGTTGCAGCAGGTACAAATGAGGTGGCAATGTGGGTCGTACAGTTATATATAGGCCTTTTTCCAAACTTCCACTCACCATTCTGGGAGCCCAAGGCGTCCATTTTTCAAACCGTCTTCAGCCACGGGATCAACATCCCGTCACCTACATCAAAGAAGTCCCTGGGTCGCTTTTTGTCCTGCGCCCCCAGGACGCCTTTTTTTCATATCATGGTCAGGTACGTACGCGCATAGTCACATTTATCAAATACATGCTCATCTCTTTGATTCTCTTCAGATATTATTTGCTTTGGGTATTTGGTTTTCATGTGTGCAGGTACTTGATCATCATCCATCACCACAACCCCTTCAGGTATATACTCAGCACTGGCATGTAGTCTTTCCCGCTGTATCGCATTTACATTTCCAGTCACACCCTCTGATATTGGCCTCTAGGATCCCCATTCCTGGCTCTGCAGTACCCACGCCTCCATTTGCATCTTCGGTACTGTTACCCGGTAGCATTCTTACCCACATGAGTTGTCCCATTTATAGCACCTTTTGGCACTTTTGACACTCATGTTGTTCTTCATTACCCTTTAGGGATGGGAGTCCCGATAGTCTTTCATCATGTCGTGAATCAACCACATACTCCTTCTCCTCATTTTGCTAGCTTTCCCACACGGACTCCCAGATTATCTCTTTACGGTTCTATTTTTTTACCTGCACCACCACAGTATCATGAACCCTCCATTTCATCCACAATCAGTTTTCCCATCTGTGAACCTACCTTCATTTCACCTACCTCATACAGAAACTCACCAATGGGGCCCCCACCCTTCATCAGTTTTCCAAGAAAATTATGCCCTTCATGGGCCACCCATATCACACTGGGGCACTCGTTTCTGTATTTGTACATTTTTCCTCAAAATTATTCATTATTTATTGTACAAACGCCTTTATTTCCAGTCATTACATTTTCTTTTGTTGTCACCTTTGGCGACTTGCTTCCTTCCTTTTGGCCACACGCAACCCTTGTCACCCTTGGTTGGACCATTACTTCTCATCTACCATTGCCGCCATCGTCCATATCTTCAGAGCACCCCACAGGTCACTTACCTCTACCCTCTGAATTTGTTCACCTTGTCCCGCCTCTGGCACAACTTATCACCGGTCTTGTAGTCCCCCTGACACTTCACCTCGTTACACGGTTGCGGCCACTTTTTATCTCATACATCCTCCAACCAAGGGCAGTCTAGAGTCTTCCCACTTCTTGCCTTCGTCCATGTACCTCTGCCACTTCCTTACCTCAGTAGATTTCACGAAGCCCTTCGCTTCTGGGAGTCGCGTCCCCTTTTGTCAACATCAGCACCATTTTTCCAGAAGGGCGACAGTATCTTGATTCTCATTCTCCACTCAATGAGAGATCTCGGACGGCACAGGGTGAAACATCATTGCTCCCTGCTGTCGTTGACCCCCGTAACATTTGACGCCAACACTTTCTCATGTTACGGTGGGTCTTACTGTGCGACTATTGCAGTTAGTTCTTTTTATTTTTCGAAGACCTCTGAACTTGGTAGGGTTATCAATGCCCACACCATCGCTGCTACTTATTACCACGATCAATGCCTACTATTCAGAGAATGTTCATTTGCAGAATTGTCTTCTGCCTCTATTATGACCGCCCCTGAGGGCGCTGCAGTCGTCTACACCAACACTTCAGTCATATTTTTCCAGAGTTACATGACACGAGCATGGGGCATGCCCCCTCGTTTGTACACAGTTTTCTATTTTACGCAACTCATAGAAGGTCGGGTCCTACCGGTTCCTATTTTCTCCAACAGATCGCTCTGAACGATCCCACTATTGCTCTCTCTTACAAACAACATTCTCAGTAGAAGAAACATTGATGGATTTTGGCTATACGTATGCTCCTAACCTCATCCATCAGGGGGCATCTGTTATCACTGAAATTTCATCCGCACATGGTTACAAGAACTCAACATCGTCAAACAGTAATGAAGTCATTCATGGCCCTGAATTAATCTCACAGCATTCAAAAAAGGGAAAAAACTATACAAAGTAGTGAAACATTGAAGAGTGCTTTGCAGACATTCAGCGTGCGCGCACATGCGTGGAACAGAAATGTAGAAGGCGCGCATATGCGCACGATGCGCGGTTGTTAGCGCAAAAAACCGCACACCTCCTAAACGGTGCATTTATGAATATGGTCGGCCTCCCAACCACTTATGGTTCATCTCCCAAGCTGATTTGACCTCCAAATTTGGGCTGGATCCGAATGGTGGGCTGGTCAAAGACCTAATAATGCCCTAAATGACCTCTTTTCACACTACAAAGCAGTTACACAATAACCCAATGCAATGCTATAAAAAGCCATGAATGCACCTCATTTTCTCAAGGAATTCTAAGTAATGTTATGCTGCCTATATTGTTTAAGGACTCCATCCTTGACAAGAGCAAATTGGCACCATTTCATTGAGAAATCCACCTCTCCATTGAGTGGATTTGCAAAGAGTTCTTTCATCACCATTTTCATTTTCTTTGTTTGTAAGAAGAGCTATTAGTGAGGGTCCAAGAGCCTTCCCTTGGAGGAAGAAGGGACTCATAGTCCCCTTTCTTCTTGGTGCTTTGTTTTCATCAATAGATCAAGCCTCAAACATTGGTGACATGGGTATTTTTGTTCTTGTTATCTCTATGTCCCTATGCTTATGATTTTATTTTTTATTAGTTTAATTCTTGCTTATAGTTTTGTTTTTCTTTCTCTAACTCTTTCTTCTACAGTTGTCTTGCTCAGCAAACCCAACTGGGCATGCAAGCACCTCTTATTTTCTCACCAAGGTGACGAAAGAGGCGCAAAAGATTGGCGACTCCACTGAGGAAAGGTATCAATTTCCTACCTCATTTAGGTTTATTTTTCTCTTCTTTTAGTTTTCTTAACTTGCAAGTGCACCAACCGGTCTAAGCCGACCTGCTAACCATCCAATTCAAGGGAGAATTGAGAGAAATCCATCCAGATTTTTCTTTCTCGGTCGTTTGTCACCAGTGCGCGGATATTCTACTCCACAGATGCGCATCGTGCGCGCATGTGCTTAAGTAACATCCTTTCTCTGCGCGCATGCACTTTCTGACTCATCTTTGTTCGCGTGCCTGCGCTTTATGCGCCTCTGTCTTCACTAGGGGCTGCGCATTTGAGCAAAATTTCACATTGTAAGTTGTTGGGATGTGGGGAAGGCCATTTGCCTTCTTAAAAAAGATGTCAAGCATGTTTTAAAGCAGCACCACACTTAGTCCCCTCATCATATAAAGGGGTTAGTCCAACACACATAGGCACTTAGGAGGATAAAATCAATTTCCCTTCTTTGCTCTTTGCCACATGGATGGCTTGTTGTGACTTATAATATAAGGTGGAAATCATTTTTAATCACATTTAACTCACATTGGGACTAGAAGTTGAGTTACAATCGCTTAGTATGCTCTTCTCTCGCGCCTTCAAGCGACCTTGAGAATCAGAAAAAGATTGTGAAA
>ML833852.1:0-11788 GCA_009831015.1 Picea engelmannii
TGTTCATTCAAGATGAGACAAGGATGGCACATATGCATAGTGGTTGAAGATAAAACATTGACGTGAATATTAAATAGAGACTATAGGTGCATATGACAATCCTAGAAGGTTCATATTACAATCCTAGAAGGTGCATATGACTATGTGGACCCATAACCCTCTTAAGAGGGAATTCTACTTGAGTTGTACAAGTACACACTAGCAAATTTGGGTCATTTTGCAATGGCTATTTCAACGCTCTTGCGACATTATGTCGTGGATATTGCGACGAATCTTGGGTCTCCCAAATGTCCCTTCACGTGAACTACTAGATCAACTTGAAATTAAAATTTGATACTTTGCAAGCTAGTTGTACCTTGAGTCAAATACAAATATGAAATTTGGAATCATTAACATATCTACTAGAACATATGAAAAATAGGGTTTATGGTTTACATGATGATATGATGATGGAAGAAAGTGGGTGTGTGAGTGAAATTTGAGTCCAGAAACCATCCCATATCATTAAGGCATGTGAATAGTCTATCCATGTCAAATTTCAATGCATACAGAAACAGTTTGAAAAAATTTCAACGTTGGCCCCATTCACATGTCATTGTTTCCCACCTCTAGTATTTTTATGGTTTTGATTAAGAAATCAACGAAAACGAGGGATTTTTCAACACAACTATGACACAAATACATTGTATATACATTAATGTAGAACCTGAAAGAAAAATGAAGAAATATTGACGAAAACTTAAAACTTGCGTCAGCCAAATTGTGTACTTTGAAAGAAAATTAGGGTTTATGGTTTACATGATGAATTTATGATGGAAGAAAGTGGGTGTGTGAGTCAAATTTGAGTCCAGAAACCCTCCCATATTGTTAAGGCATGCAAATATTCTATCCATGACAAACTTCAATGCATGTAGAAACTGTTTGAAAAAATTTCAACGTTGGCCCCATTCACAGGTCATTGTTGCCGATGTCTAGTCCTCGTACAATTTCCGTTCCTTGTTCGTTGTAAAATTCATTCAACATTACACACGTCCCTGCATCTAGTACTGCAAGGGAGTATTTTTATGGCATTGATTAAGAAATCAATGAAAAAGAGGGATTTTTCATCACAACTATGACACATATACATTGTATATACATTAATGTAGAACCTGAAAGAAAAATGAAGAAAGACTGATGCAAACTTAAAACTTGCGTCAACCAAATTGTGTACTTTGAAAGAAAATTAGGGTTTATGTTTTACATGATGAATTGATGATGGAATAAATTGGTTGTGTGAGTCAATTTGAGCCCAAAAACCCTCCCATATCGTTAAGGCATGCAAATAGTCTATCCATGACAAATTTCAGTGCATACATAAACAGTTTGAAAAAATTTCAACGTTGGCCCCATTCATAGATCATTGTTGCCCATGTCTAGTCCTAGTACAATTTATGTTCCTTGTTCCTTGTTATGTGTTACTCATTCCTTGTTCTTTTTTCCTCATTCCTTGACCATGGTGTAGTCCCCAAGATCGATTATTTTTGTACAAAACATACTAATGGCATAAAATGTCCCACACAAAGACAAAATATCTGCTACATAAGTATTTTGTCTTTTTTCAAGGACTATGTAACAAATCTCAATTCTAAGAAGATTCAAATAGGACCTAAGAACCTTACGTTCTTTCCTTAACCATGGGTGACATAACACTATCATTCAATAGTCAAAAAAATTTACATTTCATTGTCATGCATCATGTGTACTGAGGGCTTGAGCCACCACAAAGGAAACATACAAAGAATATTTTTCTTATGAACAAGATATGGTACTATCCATTTTGAGGTTTGGCATAGAGATTTTTCATATAGAATATACTACATTGCACCATATTATAATCCCTACACTCCTTTCAAACCATGTAACACCATTCAAATTAGACACATTCTTGCGACGAATTAGCTATACTATCGATGAATGTTTTTCATTGATAGTATAGCTAATTCATATCAATATTATTTACATTCGTCTTTCTTGCGAGGATATCAAATGATTCTTGGATTCATTTCATATTTGGTTTATCAACTTGAAATTAAAATTTGATACTTTTCAAGCTAGCTGGACCTTGAGTCAAATACAAATATGAAATTTGGAATCATTAACATATCTACTAGAACATATGAAAAATAGAGTTTATGGTTTACATGATGATATTATGATGGAAGAAAGTGGGTGTGTGAGTTAAATTTGAGTCCATAAACCCTCCCATATCATTACAGCATGAAAATAGTCTATCCATGTCAAATTTCAATGCATACAGAAATAGTTTGAAAACATTTCAACGTTGGCCCCATTCACATGTCACTGTTGCCTGCCTTTAGTATTTTTATGGTGTTGATTAAGAAATCAACGAAAAAGAGGGATTTTTCATCACAAATATGACACAGATACATTGTATATACATTAATGTAGAACCTGAAATAAAAATGAAGAAAGACTGACAAAAACTTAAAACTTGCGTCAATCAAATTGTGTACTTTGAAAGAAAATTAGTGTTTATGGTTTACATGATGAATTGATGATGGAAGAAAGTGGGTGTGTAAGTCAAATTTGAGTCTAGAAACCCTCCCATATCATTAAGGCATGCGAATAGTCTATCCATGTCAAATTTCAGTGCATACAGAAATTGTTTGAAAAAATTTCAACGTTGGCCCCATTCACAGGTCACTGTTGTCGGTGTCTAGTCCTAGTACAATTTCCATTCCTTGTTCCTTGTAAAATTTGTTCGACATTACACACATAACCAAATCTAGTACTGCAAGGGAGTACTTTTATGGCGTTGATTAAGAAATCAATGAAAAAGAGGGATTTTTCATCACAACTATGACACAGATACATTGTATATACATTAATGTAGAACCTGAAAGAAAAATGAAGAAAGACTAATGCAAAATTAAAACTTGTGTCAACCAAATTGTGTACTTTTCAAGCTGTCTAGAGCTTGAGTTAAATACAAATATAAAATTTGGAATCATTAACATATCTACTAGAACATATGAAAAATAAGGTTTATGGTTTACATGATGATATGATGATGGAAGAAAGTGGGTGTGTGAGTGAAATTTGAGTCTAGAAACCCTCCCATATCACTACAACATGAAAATAGTCTATCCATGTCAAATTTCAATGCATACAGAAACAGTTTGAAAAAATTTCAACGTTGGCCCCATTCACATGTCACTATTGCCCGCCTCTAGTATTTTTATGGTGTTGATTAAGGAATCAACAAAAAACATGTATTTTTCAATAAAAATACGACACAGATACATTGTATATACATTAATGTAGAACCTGGAAGAAAAATGAAGAAAGACTGACGAAATCTTAAAACTTTTGTCAGCCAAATTGTGTACCTTGAAAGAAAATCAGGGTTTATGGTTTACATGATGAATTGATGAGGAAGAAGGTGGGTGTGTGAGTCAAATTTGAGTCCAGAAACCCTCCTATATCGTTAAGGCATGCAAATAGTCTATCCATGTCAAATTTAAATGCATACTGAAACTGTTTGAAAAAATTTCAGCGTTGGCCCCATTCACAGGTCACTGTTGTCGGTGTCTAGTCCTAGTACAATTTCCATTCCTTGTTCCTTGTAAAATTAGTTTGACATTACACACATCCCCACATCTAGTACTGCAAGGGAGTATTTTTATGGCGTTGATTAAGCAATCAACGAAAAAGAGGGATTTTTCATCACACCTATGACACAGATACATTGTATATACATTAATGTAGAACCTGAAAGAAAAATGAAGAAAGACTGATGAAAACTTAAAACTTGCATCAACCAAATAGTGTAATTTGAAAGAAAATTAGTGTTTATGGTTTACATGATGAATTGATGATGGAATAAAGTGGGTGTGAGTCAAATTTGAGCCTAGAAACCGTCCCATATCGTTAAGGCATGCAAATAGTCTATCCATGACAAATTTCAGTGCATACATAAACAGTCTGAAACAATTTCAATGTTGGCCCCATTCACAGGTCATTGTTGCCCGTGTCTAGTCCTAGTACAATTTATGTTCCTTGTTCCTTGTTACTTGTTCCTTGTTTCTCGTTCCTAGACCATGGTGTAGTCCCCAAGATCCATTATTTTTGTACAAAACATACTAATGGCATAAAATGTCCCACACAAAGACCAAATATCCGCTACATAAGTCTTTTGTCTTTTTTCAAGGACTATGTAATGAATATCAATTCTAAGAAGATTTAACTAGGACATAAGAACCTTATGTTATTTCCTTAACCATGGGTGACATAACACTATCATTCAATAGTCAAATTTTTACATTTCATTTTCATGCATCATGTGTACTGAGGGTTTGAGCCACCACAAAGGAAACATACAAAGAATATTTGTCTTATGAACAAGATATAGTACTATCCATTTTGAGGTTTGGCATATAGATTGTTCTTATAGACTACACTACATTGCAACATATAATCCCTACACTCCTTGCAAACTATGTAACACCATTCAAATTAGACACATTCTTGCGACGAATTAGCTATACTATCAACGAACTTTTATCATCGATAGTATAGATAATTTGTCGCAAGATTATTTACATTCGTCTCTCTTGCAACGATATCAAATGATGCTTGGATTCATTTCATATTTGGTTTATCAAATTGAAATTAAAATTTGATACTTTGCAAGCTAGTTGGACCTTGAGTCAAATACAAATATGAAATTTGGAATCATTAACATATCTACTAGAACATATGAAAAATAGGGTTTATGGTTTACATGATGATATGATGATGGAATAAAGTGGGTGTGTGAGTGAAATTTGAGTCTAGAAACCCTCCCATATTGTTAAGGCATGAAAATAGTCTATCCATGTCAAATTTCAATGCATACATAAACAATTTGAAAAACTTTCAACGTTGGCCCCATTCACATGTCATTGTTGCCCTCCTCTAGTATTTTTATGGTGTTGATTAAGTAAACAACGAAAAAGAGGGATTTTTCATCACAACTATGACATAGATACATTAAATATACATTAATGTAGAACCTAAAATAAAAATGAAGAATGACTGACGAAAAATTAAAACTTGTGTCAACCAAATTGTGTTTTTTGAAATAAAATTAGGGTTTATGGTTTACATGATGAATTGATGATGGAATAAAGTGGGCATGTGAGTGAAATTTTAGTCCAAAAACCATCCCATATTGTTAAGGCATGCGTATAGTCTATCCATGACAAATTTCAGTGCATACATAAACTGTTTGAAAAAATTTCAACGTTGGCCCCATTCACAGGTCACTGTTGTTGGTGTCTAGTCCTCGTACAATTTCCATTCCTTGTTCCTTGTAAAATTCGTTCGACATTACACACGTCCCCATATTTAGTATTGCAAGGGAGTATTTTTATGGCATTGATTAAGCAATCAGTGAAAAAGAGGAATTTTTCATCACAACTATGACACAGATACACTGTATATACATTAATGTAGAACCTGAAAGAAAAATGAAGAAAGAATGATGAAAAATTAAAACTTGCGTCAACCAAATTGTGTACTTTGAAAGAAAATTAGGGTTTCAACAAAAAATATATATAAATGACAAACACGTTCATCGAAAATTTGTTGATGCAATACTATGACAACAATATTGATGAAATCTTATACGATCACGATGGTATACAAATGAAATAGCTTCTATTGGTTTCAAGAATAATTTATCCTCTATTGAACATAGCCAACCATGTGAAGGTGGAAGCTCATATGCCCCCTCCCCTCCCCCTCACATCACTCACAATTGATCCCCAAAACCAAATCTATAAAATAGAAAATAATCGAAAGCAACGTCCTATTAAGATTCATGCATAGAAACTACGAAAACAAAAATTAATGAAGGTACATGAAATTATGTGTTTCTAAATGATATTTTTAGTCTACCACATACTTTAGTATATTGACAACTATTTTCAGGTTTCACATAATAATTAAACAACATGTAACATAGGATATAAAAACGTCACATAAAACTTAAAAACATGTAATTAACCCATGACATTATAAGTAAATTATTTTAAGAGAATAATTCATACAAATTAAAATATTATATAGTCACGTACCTAGTCCAACCTCAACATATGTGTAATCATCCTTATTCTGTATCTTGATCTTCTTCATCGAACTCGACATCTATATTATCATCCGATTCAGAAATGATGTTGAAAGGATTGTGATATCATCATCGTCATCAATGTCATTTTCGAGCATATTTTCATCGACATCATCATCAAGAATTGCAATATTGTCTCCTACGCCTGTATCATGATCTTCTTCGTCTTCTTCATCTGTCAACCTTGCATGATCTTCTGGCTCTGTCTGATCTGTCAAATCATCTTCTTGATATTAAATATCATCTTCTTCCTGTAAATGTGTATACTTAATTGGCCTTCCTCTTGGATCATATCTAACAACAAATGATCAATCCCTCTCACGTGGAACATTTGAGTAAAAGACCTGTTCACATTGTCTTGGAAAAACATAACGATTATGTCCTCTTTCAAACACCGTTGTTTTAATCATTAGAAATCCATTGGCATTTTGAATAACAGTTCTTTCCTCGTCGCGTTCATGCATTTGTAACCTATACCATTTGACATCGAACAAAACTAATTTGAAGGAATTAAAGTCACACTCATCTATATCGTTTAAATACCCATAGTATCTATTTTCAGATTCTCGGGGATGTCTGTCACTCCTAGAGGAAACATTAGTGACCTGGAATACTACAGTTATCCCACTATCAAAAGTTTTCATGGTTTCATCCAATTTTTTGATGTGAAATTTACAACCATTGCACCACATAGACTTGTGGTGTTTCAACTGCAATATGCCAGATATGTAAAAGATGCATTGTCAATTAATAAATTAACATATATATTTATATAACTTCGAAAGTATCTGAAAAATTCAGTACACATGTAGTCACATTAATATAATATAAAATAACTGAATAAAATGGGTGAATTTGCTTACCTGTCCATATTTCAAACCATATGCTAAATCAATTTCCCTTTGCGTAACATTGTCATCTTCGTTACGACGAGCTTCTCTAACCAATTCAGACAGTCGTTGCCATGATAACCTACCTCCATTATGTTGTTTACATATTTCAATCCATACATTGATCAAGTCAAGACTATTTACAATGTATAAATGCAGTGCATCCCACTCTTGAGCAACTGAATAAAAAAATCATAATTCACCAATATTAAATATTAGTTATAACGTCCAATATGCAGGTTATAAATATTAATAATTTATGAAATAAATTATATTATTATATTAATGAGTATGATCATATACACAAAAAATGAAACTTTATATGTATTATTAATATAAATTTCCAAAATTATTAAAATATTACCTCTCATTTTTTTCATTCTACCTTTCCCCAATAGATGCTCCTGATCTTCAAATTTTTTGATGGAGTTCACATCCCAAATGTGATCCATTGCATGCATAGTTGGCGTTGCTAATTTAGGAAGATACTAACTAATATACACCATGGATTTATATACCATATATCCCTCCACCATAGAACCCTCAGGATGTGCTCTTTGTCTAACCAACACCTTCAATGATTTCAAGTACCTCTCCACCATCCACATTGACCTTGTGTGAACAGGTCCACAAATTTCAATCTCCTCAACTTGGTGTATGAGATAGTGTTATTGTGCATTGAAAAATGTTGGAGGCATATACTTTTGCATTTCAAACATTAGACGAGGAATTTCTCTCCTCCAATACTTTATATCATCTTCATGGATTTATTTCAATGACAACCATCTACATGAGATCACAACAGAAGAAAATAACATGTTTCAATATAACATAATATAATATATTACATTACAAGTAAAACACATGTCATTATATAAGTACAACAACAATTTGAAAGAACATTTTGCATATAAATCACAACTACTTACCTCATGTATTTTCTAAGATCATATATAAATTTCTTGACGTTGTTGTCAAAGTCGTTTGGGAGAGATAGCAGTAGAACATACTGTAACAAAAAAATGAATTGTGATTTGTTTTGACCAAAGTAGACAAGAAAAAATAAAAAAAATAAAAGATGTATAAGGCCAATATATATAAATATGTATACCAAAATTATTACCTTAATGAAGGTATGCCAATCATGTGTTTTTACCCCACCAAATTCGCCTTTCTTCATTAATATATTATTTATGTTTGAAGCAAAACCCGTGGGAAATTTAATTCTTTGAGTGACCTCTTTTACATCATTGCTTTGTTGCTCTGTTAATAACCATGGAAGGTTATTTTGGTCTAGTACTCCATCTGATCTATTTGAATATCGGATCACACTTTTTCAAAGAGTATAACAGTTATAATGGTCATATTGTCACTCTTGCGATGAACGTTGACTATATCAATTTAGACTTTGTCCAAATGTATAATGGTCAATATGGATAGTATCAAAAAGTGTAACAGTCAATAGTTAGCGTCACTCTTGTGATGAATACACACGTTTGTTGAAATAGCGACAACAGTCCACTATCTTGATGATCGTTGCAAAATAGACGAAAGTTTGGTTGTATTGATAGAGCGACGAATATGGACTGGATTTAGAACAAAATTGAAAAATTGAACTTTTTCTCTTGAATTTTGTGACGAAAGAGTACTTTCTTCGCAAGTAGTTGTCGCAATTTTTTCAATATATAGTAGTGATTAGGACCTACCCTCAATTTCCAACCTCTTTTTATCTTGATTCCTAGGGTTTGTTGGCATCTTTCACCCTTGGAATCTTCCTTGATATCATTTAGTGTATTGTTGCTGCAATTTTAATCTTGATAGGGTTTGACATCTTGGATGTTTTAAGCTTGTTTTATGTCATTTACATTTCAGCAAGAATTTGTTATCTAAAACCCTAGTTTTATCTTGCATTTTCATCCGTCTTTCATTACATATCTATTGGTTTTAAGGGTTGTTATCTTTTTGATGTTGTAACTTTCCTTGTTGCTGAAGTAATCATCTTAAAATGAAAGTTTTATGACAACCATATTTTCCTTATTGATTTGTAGTGCTTGGGGTATACCCTTGACTTATTTTGATTTTTTAGGCATCATATATTTCCTTCAATACTTCATTTATGAAAATCTGGATACTACTTCACTAAACCACCTTACACTTGCTTTGAAAACCTTGACCAAAGTGGTGGTGTGATTAAGTGACCAATATAGGAGGATGCAAACTTGACTTGTCTTGATATAGGATTCCTTGAGGTTGCTAGGGAAGCTTCCCTTTTGTTGGATTCCATGATTCACTAAAACGAGGGAAGTAATTGCTAAGGTGACAGTGGTAAGTACTTCCACTAGTTACACTTGTCTTTCACTTTGTGATAGGCTTTGCACAAGGGTTCTAGATCTTGTGATAAGACTACAAACTTGATTATGGATTTTCCAAAGATGGTAAATGAACTTTATTGTTTGTACACATGCAACAACATATTTCATTGTTTTTATTTTGGGCATGGAATCTGAAATGGCTCATGGATTTTTGGGTAGGAATCTATGATACACTTCAAATGGTAAAATATTTGTTGTATTATTAGTGCAATTATAGTTGTTACACAAAGAAGATGTTTGTATCACAAGTTTTTTGGGTGTAGATGCTAAAAATGAATATGTTGGTGAAGAATGGTGGGATTCACTATTTTACTTTATGTATAGGATAGAATACTACTCTTTAATTGAATATCTATTAGTCCTATAATATTAGTATTGTTGATGCATAATCATGATTGATCAGAATCTGGACCAGGGGTCAAAATTTAGCCGAAAAATCAAAGTTCTCAGAATCACCTCAAAACGAATGGGTGCATAGCCCTCGTCGTCACGAACCCAACGCAACTCAAACAGGTTCAAACGAACGTCAGGTGAGTGAGATATTGCGATCTGTTCGATTCACCAAACAGGTAAAAAAAATTGTTGATTGTACAATCCGTGCAGCTGACGTGGCAGAGGCCATACAACTGACGTGGCATGTTCATACGCTGAGGTGGTAGTTGATGATGTGGAAATCATTTATTGGTAGATGTGAATGAATCCTGTTTCGACACGTGGCATCATTGTAGCAAATGGTTTGGTGCCACGTGGCCCAGACATGGGCTACCACGTGGCACCCTATTATGGTATGGTGTGGTAAAATTTTATAGAGTCTGTGGGGATCGAACCCCGGACCTCCTCCACCGATCAAACACTTTAGCAATGGTCATCCTGCCAACGCGCCACTCAAGTGTTTCTTAACACTATATGACTATATATATATTTAAGTTTGAATATGTGTATGGTTTGGGCACATCCAGGCTGGGGCTTAGCCCCAGCCCCCGGTTTCAAACCACTACCATATGACATTGCCACTTTGTGCACACGGATTTGGTTTTTGAAACGGTTATAATACCAAATGCACCTGCTACTTGTCACACTTGCATGCGCTCGTGGCTTTGGAGCCTTTTTCTTTTATGCGCGGTCACATGGACCATATGCCCAACGACCTATGCGGTTAGGGGGCTTAGTTCCGTTAACCGTTATACAGTTGCACCCATTTTGTGGTTATATGCCGGTACTAGGTTTTAGCACGGAAATGAGCGTGTGTGCTAGGTTGGACGCACAAAGGTGCATTTTGGCGAACCAGAGACAACAAGCTTGAAGGAGAAAATGGCAGGAGGCCTAACTTCTTCATTTTTTTGGCCAAATGAGGTGCCTAAAAAGCCCAGCTAGGGGTTTTTGGACGTTCTGAATCCATTGGCATAGTTTTCAAAGGCATTGGAAGATTTGTTTTGTAGATTTTTCACCATTGAAGTTGCAAAGAGCTTCAGGGAGCTTGAATCCCTCATTGATGGAGGCCATGCTCAGATGAGCCAAAGTCTGTTTTCTGTGACTGAATAGTCATTTTTGACTAATTGTTATGCTATGAACACATCAGGATAGGTTTCAGATCCATTTGAGGACTTTTACAGGTGTTTTTTCCATAGGGAATCTCAGGGAAGCTCAAGGCCACATGTAGAAGAGGTCATGCCCGAATGAGCCATGATCCGTTTTAGAGTTCTATTAGTCATTTTTGGGGTTTTTATGTATTCTGAACCCAATGGTACAGTCAGTAATTCCATTGGAGTTGAGAAGTAGCTTGTAAAAGAATCTTTGACAAACTAATCCTAGAGAGCCTAGTCCATTGATGGAGGCTCAAGGAGATGTAGCCCAGTTGGGGGTGAACTCCTTTATCATCTTGTTATTGTTGTGAGTTTGCTGGTTATATTTGCTGCAAGATATGTTTATTGTGTATTTGTTTAAAACACATATTTAACTTTTTAAAGACCTCACACATAAACATTTAAAAGAAGCATGAAATTGACACATAAAACTTCTTGCATAACTAAGACATTGAGCAAGGTCCTGAAAAGTTTATTTTAATGAAGTAGAGGGTGCTTGCATAGCATAAAAAGTCAACCCCATATTTTCAGATCAGGTGGTATGAGAGCACATTTTTGCTCATGTGATTGCCATTGATAGCTAGAGTTTTAGTTGTTGGAATTTGTGCAAGTTTTGTGTTGAAGTTTCATATCTTGCAAGGATGGAGGAAGCTTCAAACATTGATAGTTCTCATACATCTTCATTATCCAAGTTCTTTGACAAAGAGATGTTGAAGGAGTTTGTAACCATGAGAGATATGGTACAAGAGTTGTGGGAAGATAGAGAAGAGA
>ML833852.1:17650-31771 GCA_009831015.1 Picea engelmannii
AAAAGGGTGAAGTGGGTCCCAATTGGAGGCAAAAATTTAAATGATCTAAATTCATTTAAGTATTTAATCAAGCATTTATTAAAAGGATTTACTATTTATTCCAAAAAGAAGAATCATGTGGGAAACTTCTAGAAGAAGAAAAACCCTAACTACTAGGGCAAAGATTTTCAAAGAAACACCAGGAGAGGATTTAAAAGGAAGAGAGCACCATCAAAGAAATAATAGATCATCACAATAGAATTTTTCATCCTTTAGTACATAGACAAATTTCTCATCTGCAAATACATATCTCCATTTTTCTGCTTCTTCTTCTGCTACATGATCTCTCAAGGCTTTGTGTTTGTATGTATGAGACCGAGCATAAGGCTGATTTTTTGAGTGTTTTTCTTTTATTTTTCTAGGCCTCTTCCTAAAATATCAATAAGAGTATTTTACAACCATATATATGACTGATAATGTAGGTCATAGTTGTCTAATTGATTCATGGAGATTTAGTTCTTTCTTTTGGAAGGCTTTATTTTTTAGCATTAGTCAATTGGTTTACTAAAATGATTTGTAATATGAAATACATTTTATGTACTAAACTCCCCATAAAACTATTTTAGGGAATAAATTGATTTATTTCTCAGACTTAGAGTTTTTTGAGTATGGTATTTTTGGAGTGTGCTCATCATATTCTTTTTTAGTTATAAGTGCAATACTCATTTAAAGTTCTTTGAAGTGATCAACCCCACTTCACTCTTTTTCTTGTGAGAAATATGGTTGTATCTATTGCTTGCATGTGTATCAAAGGGATGTTATAATGAAGCTGAGCTTATATTTGTTTTGATATTAAATATTTTCTTTATATTTTTAGTATTAAGAAGTTGCTTGGTCCATTTGCAGGCAAATGTTGCACTCAAGGAGAAATCTGGTTATCAAGAACCATTTTATATAACAAATAAAGCAATAAAGGATTTGGGGTTTGTTGTTTAGAATTCCCCCATTTGACAGTGAAATCCAAGAATATCAACTACATCTTTTAGACAAACATATAGGAGTACCACCTCTTAAAAAACACACGAGGATTTATCCTCATGAGGTTGTTGTTGATATTTTGAACAATCTAGACTTCAATAATCACTAGTGGAAAGTTGTTTTTGCAAAAATGTTGATGAAACTTTTATAGCTCTTTTAAATTAATAAAGCCAATAAAGCCCTAAAATTATGGTATCAAGTGTAGCATTCGAGGGTCTTCACATAATTTATTATATTAAACTAGAGGCGATTGTGTTTTTGAATTCATAGGCCATGCATGGGACCTAGACCACAATACAAGGCCTATAAAAGGAAATTTTTCCTTGTAAGAGGACTATGGGCTTGTTGGGTTGTTATATTCTTTGTAGTGAAATTATAGTCAAGGTAGGTCAACTAATGGTCAAAGTCGAGGTATATTGAGAACATCGACAACAAGTTGAAATCGAGGTGGATCGACAGGAGGTCAAAGTCAAGGAAGATCGACAACAAGTCGAAGGTCGAGAAAGTCGATCGGGTAAAGTCGAAGTCGAAGATATAGATGGAAAGTCAACCAAGAAGAGGTTGAAGTGTGAGCATGAGACAACCAACTAGAGACCGAATGAAGTTTGACTGGAAGTCGACTGGTAAAACCTACTTGGAGTCAACTGTAATAGAATCTCGGGATTTGTGGGATTTGTAGCCAATAATATGCATGGATCTGTAACCGATTTTGGGCATGAATATTTAGGGTTTTGCCTGTTGTAAAGACTATAAAGAGCCTTGTTGTAAGGCTATAAAGGCTACTATTTTAAGGTGATCATAAAATTCACTTTTGTGGGTTAATGCATGTATAACTGTAGGTTGTTGTTCATGTATATGTAAGCAGAATTAGCTACAAGGTTGTTCTTTCTTTTGGAAGAGGTTATGATATCGATTGTGTCTTAGGTGTGGACCAAGGTTAGACATGTAACCTTCTATTTAGAATGAATAAAACAACAAGAGAAAAAAACTCTCAAAGGAATGTTGGTTTTCCCGATTAAGGGTTTCCAAGGTAAAATCTATGTGTACTATGTGATTGGTTGTGTCATTTTATTTCTTGATTAAATTATTCTTCTCTTATACTAGGATTAGTGTGGAAGTGCTTTGCATTTCATGACATGTGGTATCAAAGTTTAGGTATGCCCTGACATGTGAGCTATCCGAGAGGTGTAATGTTTTGGCGAGTATATCAGATCTTGATGTTCCAATATTGAATCTGAGAACTAAACACTAGGTATAGTAAGAGTCGTTAGTCATAAATTGTGTTAAATATCATGGTAAAGAATGACGAGCAGTTCTAGAATAGAGATAGAAAGGTTCAATGGACATAATTTTGAGATTTGGAATATTAAAATGGAAGATCTTCTTGTAGATCAAGAACAATGGGCAACGACCTGTCCAGGTACCCATCCGACATGCATGTCGACATAAGAATGGGAGAAAATTGAAAGTAAAGCAAGAAGTACGATACAAATGTTTCTTGCAAATTCGGTGTTGTTGAATGTCTTGGGTGAATATTCGACCAAGAAACTATGGGACAAGATGGGAATCTTATACTAGTCAAAATATCTAGTAAATAAGTTGTTTCTTAGAAAGAAACTGTATCTTTTGAGGATGAGTGATCACAGTTCGGTGACTGAGAATTTAAATGCATTTAATACCATGTTAAGCCAGTTATCATCTGTGGATATAAATATCATGAATGAGGATAAGTGTATCAACCTATTATGTTCTTTGCAAGACTCCTGGGATAGCTTAGAAATGGCTATTGGGATACATGCAACCACACTAGTGCTAGAGACCATGGTTGCTTCTCTGCTATAAGAAGAAATGAGAAGAAAGAACATGGATCGACCAAAGATGCTTTGGTAGTGAGAGGTTGACCGATAGACATAGATAAAGGTAGATTCTCCAGTAGAAAGTATAAGTTGAAGGGTAGATCTAAATCCCTAGATCAGTTGACGCGAAGATGTTGGAAATGCGGTCAAGATAGGATTTATAAAAAGGAATGTAATTCGAAGGAAACAAAAGGTAGTGTTGGATCCGATGATAAGTAGTCGACTAAGAGAAATACGACCTCGGAAAAGGGAGGTGATGTGTACCTGGCATCGACTAGTACATAGTTGGATCAAGATGTTTGTTTTATCGACTCAGGAGCATCTATCATATCACACCACATAACAAATGGTTATGTGAATATGAACAATATGATGGGAGTGATGCGTTCTTGGGGGATGAATCGATAACCAAAATTGTCGGATGGGGAAGAGTTCGACTGACACTGCAGGATTTGAGGAAAGAAAATTGATATCTGTCAGTAAGATGGGTGATGCAAGTGTGCATACTCTATTTTAGAAGGATTTGTGTAATATGGTCAAAGGTCAATGGTCTTAATGAAAGGAGTTCGGATTGCTACCCAATACAAGTTGTTAAGGAATTTCGATCCGAGTGGATGCAACAATATCATTGCTTCTGAAATCGACTGCGACTGTGAATCCACTTGAATCGATGTCAAAAAAAATCGACTTGACTCAAGCCAAGTCGATTCAAACTGACTCAACAAGACATGATGAACTCAACCCAACTAGGTTATGGCATGAGAGGATGAGACACATTGAATAAAAACGACTTCGAGATATGCAAAGCAAAGGTATGGTCGAAGGTTTTCCTGAATGTGGTTTAGAAGTCAACTTTTGTGAACATTGCATATATGGGAAACAAAGTTGGTTGAGGTTCCCATATGGAGAGAAAAGGGAAAATTAGATTCTAGAACTGGTGCATAGTGAAGTATTTGGCCTGGTTACAGTGCCTTCACTTGGTGGATCTCTATATTATGTCTCCTTGATAGATGATTTTTCCAGGAAGACATGGATATATTTACTGAGGAAGAAATCATAGGTTTTCGAGAGATTTAAGGAGTTTAAAGGTCTTGTGGAAAACTAGACAGAG
This sequence comes from Picea engelmannii, assembly GCA_009831015.1. Classification (NCBI taxonomy): domain Eukaryota; kingdom Viridiplantae; phylum Streptophyta; class Pinopsida; order Pinales; family Pinaceae; genus Picea; species Picea engelmannii. The sequence goes on from ML833852.1 coordinate 21,635, forward strand.
AAGAGGAATAAAGTGTTCAAGACTGACAATGGTGGTGAATTCTATGGAAAGAAATTTGATCAGTTCTTTAAGTAGTGTGGAATAGCACGCCAAAATACCACACCATATACCCCACAACAAAATGGATTTGACGAGAGAATGAACATGAGGTTGATGGATAAGACAAGGATCATGCTTAGTGGTGTTGGGATCATACAAGAATTCTGGGAAAAGGTAGTCGAGACTGCAATATATCTGGTGAATATGTCTCCTTCGTTGGCGCTAGTTGACACGACTCCAAATGAGGTATGGTCTGGTAAGAATCATTCAGTGGAACATCTCAAAGTATTTGTCTATGATGTATTTGTGCATGTTCCAAGGAAAAGAGGAGAAAGATGGACAAGAAGGAATTCAAATGTATTTTCTTTGGTTATAGATAAGGCATGAAAGGATATAAGCTCTAGGATCCTACATCAAGGAGAACAATGTATAGTCAAGATGTGGTATTTAGAGAAGTCAGAGGTAAATCCGAGCCTAAGGAAGTTGTTCAAACCAAGAATAATCCTGATCTGGTACGTTTGAACCAAGGAACGAAGAATATGATTCAAATGAGTTGATTGAATCTAAGGAAGAGGTGGAACAACATACTCTGGTGGTAAGGAGGTAAAAAAGAATTGGAAAAATAGTCGAGAGGTATATTTCGTCTGACTTCTGTTCTGCATTTGTTCTAGCTTCCATCGACGATGAGCCCAAGTTGATTGGTAAGGAAGTCGAATCAACAAAGGGTAAACTCTATAAGTATGCCATGGTCGAAGAGATGGAATCCTTGTACAAGAATGAGACATGGTATTTAGTCAAGTTACCCAGTGGAAAAAATCTTGTCGGTAGCAAGTGGGTGTTGAAGAAGAAGATGAATGTTGTAGGACAAGTCAATAATTTCAAAGCTCAACTAGTAGAAAAAGGATATTCCCAAGTTGAGGGAGTCGACTTAGGTGCTATTTTTTCCCTTGTTAAAAAGATAACTTCCATTAGAGTACTAATGTCTCTGGCTGCAACACTCAACCTGGAGATAGAATAGATGGATGTGAAGACAATGTTCCTACATGGGGACCTGGAAGAAGAAATATACATGAAACATCCTGAAGGATTTGTAGTAAATGGAAAGCAAGAGTTGGTGTGCGAACTCAAAAGATTCCTTTATGGTCTAAAGAAATTGCCAAGGATGTGGTACCAAAAGTTTGACACTTAAATCCTTAGTTTGGGATTTGTGAGAAGCAAAATTGATCACTGCATATATTCCAAGGAAGAAGGTGGGCATTTCATAAATGTATCTTTGTATGTCGATGACATGTTGTTGATTGGAAACAACATGTGTGCAATAAAGGAGGTGAAGAAGCATCTATCCTCCAAGTTCGACATGAAGGATCTTGGTGTAACTAACTTCATTACGGGAATGGAGATTAAGAGAGATTGATTCACTATAAAGATTTGGTTGAATAAGACAAAGTATATTGAAACAATTATGAAACGATTCAACATGCAGGATTGCAAACTGGTGAAGGTGCCAATTCTTGTGGGAGCAAGTCTTACTGTTGAACAGTGTCCAAAGACATAGGAAGAGATAGAGTACATGGAACATGTTCCCTATGCAAGTTTTATTGGTAGTCTAATGTATGCGATGGTATGCAATCGACCAAACATTTCCCATGCAGTGGGAGTGTTGAGAAGGTACATGTTGACACCTAGAAAGGAGCACTGGAAAACTGTCAAGAGAGTATCTAGGTATTTGTGTGGCATGAAGGACTATTCTATATGCTACCAAAGAAAACCTGGAGGTGACAGTGGAAAATTAGATGTACATGGATTTGTAGATGTTGATTGGGTTGGATATTTGGATCAATGGAGGTTGACCAACATATATGTCTTCAAGATGTTTGGTGGAGCAATAAGTTGGATGAGTAAGTGACATGAAGTCGTAGCCTTGTCAACAACAGAAGCTGAATACATGGTAGCCACTCATGGAAGAAAATAAGATGTATGGCTTCAAAGGTTGTGTTCAGGAATTGGGTTTGAATAGAGAGATATGAAGGTAAGTTGCGATAGTCAAAGTGCAATATTTCTGGAAAAGAACCCTGCTTATCATTCAAAGACTAAGCACATTGATGTACAATACCATTTTGTAAGAGATATGGTGGAAAGTAAGAAGGTGCTACTGGAGAAAGTAGACACATTGGAAAACATAGTAGACTCATTGACCAAGTCTGTGAGTGATGTGAAGTTATCTTGGTGCAGAGAGGCAATGGGAATCGCTACCCTTAGTATGTGAACAAAAGTTCAGGAATCTCATGTTTCAACAAAGAAGACAACACGTGGGAAAATGTTGGGTTGTTATATTATTTGCAGTGAAAGTCTAGTCGAGTTAGATTGACTGACGGTCAAAGTAGAGGTATATTGACAACATCGACAACATCAAAAACAAGTCTAAGTTGAGGTGGATCGACGACAGGTCGAAGTCGAGGAAGATCGCCAACAAGTTGAAGGTCAAGGAAGTTGACTAGGTAAAGTCGAATTCGAAGATATCAATGACAAGTGAACCAACAAGAGGTCGAATTGTGGGCATGAGATGACCGACTAGAGACCGAATGAAGGCCGACTGGTAAACCTGACTTGGATTCGATTGTAAGAGAATCTTATGATTTACAGGATTTGTAGCCAATGATATGCATGGATCTATAATTGTTTTTGGGCGCCAATATTTAGGTTTTTTCCTATTGTAAAGCCTATAAATAGGTGTGTTGTAAGGTCATAAAGGCTTATGTTTTAAGGTGATCATAGAATGCACTTTTGTAGGTTAATGCATGTATATGTGTAGGTTGTTAGTCATGCATATGAAATCCAAATTGGCTACAAGGTTGTTCGTGCCTGTGCAAGAGGGTATGATGTCAATTATGTCTTAGGTGTGGACCAAGGTTAGACATGTAACCTTTAATTCTGAATGAATAAGACAACCAGAGAGAATAATGCTCAAAGGAATGTTGGTTTTCTCGGTTAAGGGTTTCCAGGGTAAAATCTTAGTGTACTGTGTGATTTCTTGTGTCATTTGCTTTCTTGATTAAATTCTTCTTCTCTTCTGCTAGGATTAGTGTGGAAGTGGTCTGCATTTCCTGACAGGGATCTCTTTCAAGGACTTTGTACAATAGGTAAGTGTTTCCCAACCTAATCCATAGTTCAAGGGAAAAAACCATGGATTTCCCCCCCCAAAAAAAAAATCGAGCTGGCAGGTTATAAAAAGGCCATGATACAAGCCTTGCATAAGGAATATTTACCCTACAAGAGAAATATAGGCCCAATTTTATAGATTTGGCACAAAAAGGTTGGTTATCGTCTCCAATACACAGTCAAGGCTAAAAACCATGGATTTATCTCCTAATCCATTATTTTTGGTTTTAGACTGCATGCATAGGGGCTTGGACCATGATATAAGACCGATAAAATGAATATTTTCTCTATGAGAGGAATATGGGCCCATTTCAAGGACTAGGAGTAGCAAGGATGGGTTTCTTAATCCAATCCTGCATGGTTCAAGGCCAAAATATATGGATTTAAGTTGTAAGAAATATTTTTTAGTCTCATAGACCATGCACAAGTGATGCAGGAGCATCTTTGGTCCTGGAGAATCTGCATCACCCAAAAGCATTTCAATTTTGTACAAGTTAATTTAGGACAAATAAGTATGGATGCAACTCTACTCAACAATTCGTGTTGTTACTCCTTGTTATAATTGACAGTGCTGCAACTCACTGCAACTCCACGCAACTCGCTACAACTCCACGCAACAAGATTTTTTCTACAACTTGCTGCAACTCTACACTACAAGAATTTTTCTACAACTCGCTGCAACTCCTATGTTGTAAATCCACGCTACATGATTGATGATGCAACTCTATAGAACTCCTATGCTGCAACTCCACGCTACAGGATTTGTGATGGAATTTTTATGCTGCTACTCAACATTCTAATTCCAAATTCAGTCCACTCAACTCATGAAGATTAAGTGCTAAGTGGAAATCATTGGTGAAGGAAGAGGAAACAAAATTGAATTGGAAAATGACTGGGCAATGAACAATCATGCCTATTCATGTTCCCGATGGAAGGGGAAACACATCAGCTAACATAAACAACATAAAAAGAAGAGGAAGAAAGATGTTGGGGTTCATTGGAGATAGAATAAAGGAAGGTTTCTCTCAAGTCAATTTGAAGTGACTGAGACAACCACCAAGAATGATATCGAGAAAAGATGGTGTAATATGTAGACAAACAACATAGTAAATCAGTTCTAGTCTAGTGAGAAAATATGTATTTATTGATTACATCGTAATGAGGGGAATTCTTAAATCAACAATAAAAGCAAGTATTCACAACCTATTTATGTTCTTGTGGTTTTAATTAAATTATTCTATTTCAGTCTTAAGAACAATAAATGCATTAGTTGTTGTGTGTTCAAATATGAGTTATGATGTGCATTATGAAAGCATAACATAGTCCTATAGGTGTTAGAATTGCTTTAGGTCTGTGTGATGCATCAAGTGGTATTATAGTAGGTCCAGGTTCCTGAGTTGTTAGAGTACAGTGCCCAGAGGTAAGGCCTATGAATGTTGGTCCGAGTGAGGGATGCAAGACAAATCGTAAGGATGCCACTGCGAGGAGAAGGAGCAACACGAGGAGGTATGAGAAATAGGGAATTCGAAGAATTAAGAAGAAGAATAGAAGATTTGGAGAACAGAAGAAATGGAGAAGTTGAGTTAGATTCTGAATTTGAAGAAGAGATTGAAGTTGAAAAAAATGCTGAGGAAGGAGACCCAACAACACATTTTATATCCTTCTTGAGTAACAGAGGTAGCATGAGGTTTGACGTTTCATGCTATGATGGTAGTTTGAAGGTTGAAACTCTTATAGATTGGATAGGAGATCTCAAAAGATACTTCTAGTATGAGAATTTTTAAGATCCAAATCATGTTCATTTTTCCACTACGAAGTTGAAAGGACATGCTGCACTTTGGTGGGATATGCTACAAAAAGACATAGTAGATAAAATATTAGAGAAGATTAAAACTTGGAAGAATATGGTTACTAATATCAAAGAGAAATTTTTACCTGTTGACTACCAACAAAAATTGTGTAAACAAGTATTGAATCTCATGAAGAAAGATACATCTGTGCGTGAGTATACAAAATAATTCTTCAAGTTGTCACTCAGGTCAAGGATAAAATAACTGGAGTATCAGAGAGTGGAAAGATACGTAAATGGAATGAAGTACTAGATTCAGGATGAGATGAGTACACATTACTTTCGAAATATAGACAAATCCTACCAGGTTGCTTTGCAAGTGGTAGAAAATATTGACAAAAGAATACGACAGAAGTTTCGGGAAAAAAGAACTGGAGGTAGGTGCAAAGAAAGTGCTATTAAAGACAATGAGAAGGAGGATGAGGCAACCAACAATAAACATGCAAGAGTATAAAGAAGCATCGATAGAGGAAGAGGTTTTGACTGCGGTAAGTATGTACCTACATCTTATAATTTTGGATTAGAGGGTCACAAAGCATTGGAATGTCCAGAGAGGCAAAACACAACACGAAGAAATGAAGCTAGGACGCAAGTCACCCAAGTAGATGAGGAAAAAATTGTTCGTGGGAATGTGGAAGTACTCTAGAAAGAAAAAGGAGAAAACTTGATGTTGAGAAGAGTATTACTCAAGCCTAAGACAAAGGAAGCAAAAGAACCTGAACAAAGAAAGAAAGTGTTCAAAACTAAATGTAAAATTCATGATAAGTGTTGTCATCTAGTCATAAATGGTGGGATTACAAAAAAATTGTTATCCACTAAAGTAATGGGGAAACTGAAGTTGAAAATAATTCCACATCCCAATATGTACCTAGTTTCATGGTTGCAAAAGGGACAACATGTGACTGTGACTGAACAATGTTTATTGATTTTCGAGATTGGAAGTTTCAACAAACAAGTTTTCTGCGATGTGATAGAGATGGATTCATGTCATGTATCGCTTGGGAGACTGTGGATGTTTGACAGAAAGGTATCCCATGATGGCAGAGAGAATTTATATGATTTTTTCAAGGATGGTCAGCGTTATAAGTTTGTACCAATGTTAGAAAAGAATATGGACAAAAATAACAACAAGATTACGAATGACAGTAACAAGGAAGTTATGAATGACAATAATGACAAGAATATGCATGGTAGAAATAATTGAATCATGTTTTGTTCTGCTTAGGAGTTTTTAAGAGAGAAGAAACATAGTGGTTGTTGTTTGGCTATAATGCCAAAAAGGATTAAGGAGACAGAGAAAAGGGATTTTATATTAGTCGAGATTCAACACTTTTTGAAAGAATTTAAGGAAATTGTAGCAGATGATTTACCAACAGGATTACCTCCATTAAGAAGCGTATCACACCAGATTGACCTGATACCAAGGTCAATTTTTCCAAATAAAGCACCTTACTGAATGACTCCAGCAAAGAGTGAAGAGGTAAATAGACAAGTACAAGAGTTACTTGACAAAGGGTTAATTTGAGAAAGTTTGAGTCCTTATGCAGTACCAACAATTTTGACACCAAAAACGAATGGTGAGTGGTTGATGTGTATAGATTGATGGGCTATTAATAAAATTACCATTAAGTATAAGTTTCTTTTACCAAGAATGGATGATCTCAAGGACTGTTTGAGTGGCGCTGAGTACTTCACGAAGATTGATTTGAAGAATGGTTATCATCAAATTTGGATAAGGGAAGGTGGGGAATGGAACACAACGTTTAATACAAAATATGGGTTGTTCGAGTGGTTAGATATGCCCTTTGGTTTAACTAATGCACCTAACACATTCATCAGGCTAATGAATGAAGTTATGAAATAGTTTTTGGGAAAAATTGTTGTTGTATATTTAGATGAAATTCTGATTTTCAGCAGGAGCAAAGAAGAACATCTGGAGCACATGAAGAAGGTGTTACAATGATTGAAAGAGGAGGAATTGATGATAAATATGAAGAAGTGTACGTTTATACAAAAGGAGCTTATATAATTGGGTTTTGTGGTTTCTAAAGAAGGTCTAAATATGGATCCTAAGAAGGTAAAAGAAATTTTGGATTGGCAAACACCTAAATGCACTTTTGACGTGCGAAGTTTCCATGGAATGACGCATTTCTATAGGAATTTCATTCGAAATTTCAGTCAGATTTGTGTGTCTCTTACCAAATTCATGAAGAAAGGCACATTTTAGTGGACAACAGTTGCAATGAAGTCATTTGAAGATTTGAAGAAAAGGGTGACATAATATCCAGTATTAGCACTTCTATATTTCAATAAGGTATTTCAAGTAGACTGTGATGCAAGTGGGACAACAATTGGAGTATTTATGAGGCAAGAAGGTAGAATGATAACATGTTTCAGTGAAAAGTTGAATGAAGTGAGGAATAAATACTATGTTTATGATCAAGAATTTTATGCTATCATCCAGGCCTTGAAAAAGTGGTGACATTACTTGTTTCCAAAGGAGTTTGTTTTGTTTACTGACCACAAGGCATTGTAGTACAATAACGACCAAGGTAAATTGAATCAAAAACATTCTAAATGGGTAGAATTTTTACAAAGTTATACGTTTATTTTGAAACACGGGTTAGGGAAATCAAACAAGGCTGCTGATGCATTGAGTCGAAGGATAGTATTTCTAAACACCATGTCAGTTGTAGTGGTAAGTTTGGAATATTTGAAAGGGTTGTATGAAGAGGTTTCATATTTTGTAGAGGCTTGGAAGGCATGCAGAGAACCATGGAGTATGGAATGAACACCATTTTTAGAGTACCACATTCAAGAAGGAATCTTGTTTAAGAACCAACAATTATGTATTCCACAGAGTTCATTATGGTTGAACTTCATTAGAGAGTTACACAATGGCAGTTTAAGAGGACATTGTGGCATGGAAAAAACCACATCATTCGTGAAATAAAGATACTTTTTTCCCAGCATCAACAAAGATGTTAGGAATTTTTTTTAGTGTTGTAGAGTTTGTCAATTAGCTAAGGGTAGAAGTCAGAATATGTGACTTTACACTCCATTGCCGGTACCTGAAAGACCATGGGAAGATGTAAGCATGGATTTTATTTTGGGACTACCTATGACACAGAGGAAGTATGATTATGTGATGGTAGTAGTAGATTGGTTTTAAAAAATGGCACATTTTGTAGCATGTAAGAAGACAAGTGATGCTAGTGAAGTGGCTGCCTTGTTTTTCAGTGAAGTGGTACGGTTACATGGCCTACAAAGGAGTATTACTTCACACAAAAACATGAGATTTATTGGTCACTTTTGGAGGACACTTTGGAAAAGGTTGGGTTCTAAGTTGCTATACAATTCAACCTATGATCCCCAAATAGATGGGCAAACCAAGGTATTGAATCAAATCTTAGGAAACTTATTGAGAAGTTTGAGTGGAGAAAATCCTAGTCAATGGGATTTAGTTTTGGTACAAGCCGAATTTGCTTACAACAATTGAGTGAAAAAATATATAGGGAAGAGTCCATTTAAAATTGTTTATGGCATGCCACCTAAAGGGGTGGTAGATTTGGTTGATTTATCGGATCTAGGAGATAAAATGAGTTCTTATACAAGTGATTTTGCATACATTATGCAAGAATTGCACGAGCAGGTGAAGTCGAAACTACGGGAAAGAAATAACAAGTATAAACAAAGGACATACCTCCAACGAAGACATAAAATATTTAAAGAAGGTGAGTTAGTCATGACTCACTTGAGAAAGGAACGATTTCCCAGAGGTACCTATAACAAACTTAAGTATAAAAAATAGGACTGTGTAGAATCTTGAAGAAAATTTCTGATAATGCTTATCAGTTGGAACTTCTGGACAAGTTCAATAAATCTCCAACATTCAATGTTTATGATTTGTATGAGTTCCATGAAGGAGAAAATAGTGATGATGAAATTACTATGGATGTATGGGAAAAAATACCAATCAAGCAAGCTGAGGAAGTGGAAGAAATTTTGGCCACAAGGATTGGTAGAAAAACTCACAACAAGGAATATCTAGAATATTTAGTCAAATGGAAAAACATAGGATCTGAAAATGAATTGTGGGTTTCCGAAGAAGAACCAATGCACCTGCAAAACTCTTCATCCTCTGGAACAACAACCACAAGATCTTAGAGCTCATGTTTTTCTTACCAAGGGTGTCTGATGCAAGAGCATCTTTGGTTCTGGGTAATCTGCAACACCCAAAAACATTTCAATTATGTACAACTTAGTTTAGGATGAATAAGGATGGTTGCAACTCTACTCATAAGCTCGTGATGTTACTCATTGTTGTAATTGACAGTGCCACAACTCCTACACTACAAATCCACACTACAGTATTTGTGCTACAACTTGTTGGAACTCCTATGTTGCAACTCCACACTACATTATTGGTGTTGCAACTCACTGCAACTCCTATGCTGCAACTCCATGCTACAATATTTGTGATGGAATTTTTATGTTGCTACTCAACATTTTGATTGCAAATTTAGTCAATGCAACTCATGAAGATTAAGTTCCAAGTGGAAATCATTGGTGAAGGAAGAGGAAACAAAGCTGAATTGGAAAACGACTTGGCAGTTGTTGAAAAAAATTGGTCACTTATATTTTCTCACTCTTGGTATAAAAAAAATGGCATCAAAAGAATAAAATATTTGAAATGTTATATGTCCATGGTGTATCCCTCGGTCTCAGCTTCATCACACATTTTTTGGATTCAAAATCTGAGTTTGTATGCTCAAGATATCTAGGTTTACGTTCAAAGGCCCAATGAGTGCTTCTTCATTTTGCGTTAAAGCCAATTTTCTTGGAATATCTTAGAACCATGTCCATTTTCTTGGATTATTTCAGAAAATGCACCACCATATATCTTGTGGATAACCACATAAAATCTTGGAAATATTTTCATTTTTCACTATACTTACCTCTCGTCTCCACACTTAGTTTATTTTTATATATACCACACTTTTTTTTTTTTTAATCCGTAGGATGGATGAATGGAATCATGTTCTTACTTACCTCCTTATCTGTTCATGTTCTCACCATTGTATTCTTTT
>ML833853.1:0-18712 GCA_009831015.1 Picea engelmannii
TGGGAAACTTAGAATTAAGGAGGTAGAGTTGGTGATTCAAAAGTTAATCACTTAGGTCCAACAATTAAAATATTATAAGAAATACCTGTGCTTTTTAGCACATAAAATGAGGGATCATCAGTTACCCTCACTAGCTTATTCAATCTACTTGAAAGAACATCTTATTTCTTTCCAAATTGGGGCTATAAATTTAGGAAACCCAGACTGCATTAGACTTCCACAACACTTCATAGCTTCATTTTCTAATAGGAGTGAAGAATACCATGGACTATTGTGCGCATGGTATCAACCTATTTCAATAATGACTCACTTTCATGACTGGGATCCAAACCAATTGTTCGAGGACATCTAGCTTAGAGAATTCACCTCCTTCATGAGAAATCAAATTAAGTAGAGAAATACACTCTCTTTTGTGGATTATCTTGAGTGGAGTGATGAATTGTGGGTACTAGAGGCCCCAAAACTAGCTAAGTTGCTCTCGGAGAAAGCAAGAATGATGCAGGATCAATAGTTATTTATGTCTATTCAAAAGGCACAAAAGTTGGCCATTAAAGACTGTGAGTAATGGGTGACCTACAACAGACTAGAATCTCTCTTAGGCCTTGAGAGAATAAATTATTCTTTGACATAAAGGTTTCAATTAAAGAATCACTTCACTATAGCTAGGTTTGAAATAGCTTTAGATTGGTTTCCCAAGCACATTGATTGTATGAAAGAACATGGTATTCATTGGGTTGGATTGAAGTTTCATTTCCTTATTTTGTGGAACTCCTTAGAGGAAGGAGATGATGAAGAAGACTTGTGGGCCATCACCCACCAAAAGTTGGGTTACTACAAAGTGGAAGAAGAAGGCCACTCCTATCATTGGAATGTTGTTTGCTTGAAGTCTCCACAATCAAAGTCATCAAATCAAGAGGAACAAATATAATTTCATGAGGACATGCAATAATATTAGTTGGGGGGAGATGATGGGACCCAACATTGGCACCCTTTTTGCACAATTTTGGCAATTTCTCATAAACCGTTGCTTATCGTTTCTAATGTTTTTCCACCATTTTTGTGTTCGAAATGGCATTTTGGAAAAGGTATCTATTAGTTTATATTTTTTCATCTTTTTTCAACCTTTGTTGGCAATATGTCACAGTCTTATGTCATAGGAAAGCTACAGGAATCCCATAGCCAAACTATGGGTAAGTTGTGGGAACACTACAGGAATCCCGCAGCCAAACTATGGGTAAGTTGTGACAATGATACATGAATACCATAACCAAACTATGAGTTAGTAGAGGGGAATCTACAATGAACCTGTAGCTGACTATTGATGATTCAAAATTCTACAAGGAAGTCATTGTCACTAGATTACAGGACAGACAAATCACGAATCCAACCCCTTCCAATTTTGGACCCATGGAATTAGAACCAATCAACAAAGAACCAACGAATAAGCTTGAGAATCATAGGAATGGTAATACTGAGTTGGGATAAACACATTAGCGCACAAATAATGATCTACCTTGACATCCCAAGTTTTGAATCCAAAAAAAGCAACATGTATATTTATGTGTAATTTCAGTTAGTGATTAAACTGCGGGTCAACAAATCTGAAATTTGTCGAACACGAATATAGAGAAAAGATAAATAATTGGTGTCAAAGACAACTTGAGAACCAATAGTTCTAAAGCATGTATAATTAAAATATGTCTTAGCATAGATTGAGGGGATTTCTATATAAGAGGCGGACCTCCTGCCTCGTAGGGAGGGAGACATTGCTACATTATTGCTTGGTATTTGGATTTTTGTTTAATTAAAGACCTGTGCGAGTTTGATTTCCAATCTTTCGTTTATGTGTGCATAATGTTGGATAAGTAGCTACTACAGTGTTCTCCAACACTCTATCTAAGGAGGCAGGGGCCCACCTCCAATAATAGGTGTTCTAGTAATCAATTAGGTTTATACAATTTCAATTTTGATAATTTATGTTGAAGAGTGATTGTGTTGATTTCATTAATTCCTATTTGAGAATTATTGTATCAATTTTTTTTATTTTTTTTTGGAACCGTTATATTTTCAATTGTGGTAGAATAATTCTTTTTGGAAAAACATTATTGTCCATTTTCAAACCAAATTTCCATTTTGCATTTAGTGACTATTGTTTTTTTTTAATAGATCAAATTTAAGAAACATATATTTTTCTTTTGAAGCAGTTTGAGTTTCCATCCTCAGTTACAATTGGTTTCTGGTTTGATCATAACATTTTTGAATTATCTTTATTGTAGAGAAAAGTATTATTTCCATTGAAAGATCAGGATTCTTAGCTACTCGGGATTTCAATAAATATTGGAAATTAAATTTGCAATGTTTCTCAAACTCATTTCTACAACAAAATCCTTTGAATGAATGTACTTATTGTGATATTTGTATTTACTATTTAGAATAATAATAGTGACCATTTTTGCAAGAGCTAGGTTTCTGCTTCCAATACCTAGTTAATTTCATTTCCTGCAAGTAGATTAACCAATTTCCTTTTATGCAAATAGATTAATTCATTTCATTTCATGTACTTAGTTAGATTTCCTTTCCTGCATTTAGTTGATAGATCTCTTTTCTACAATTAGTTAGTCAATTTCCTTTTCGCAAGTGTGATTTCCTTTCTGAAGATTGTAGAACCTTGACAAAGTTGTGAATCTTTTCATACCCTATCCATAAAAGTAATTGTTGAAATTACAACAACAAAACAAACCAATATAAGAAGAAGGTGTAGCCTACATATATGTTGCATGGTAGTTCGCAAGTCCAAATAGAACCTCGGGTCAAGATTTAATGTATTGTCCCTTTGATTCCCTTCTAGATTAATTAGAAAGTTAATTAAAAGGCTCGTAACTTATGCACACCTCTTGGAGAGTGAATTTGTGGGTGCTTTACATGTTTTTGGTCGATGGTTCATGAAATTAGGGTTTCCTTGTGCATAATGCCTAGGTATAGTAAGTCTTATTTCCGTGTAATTATGTTCATTCTTGGTATTTTAAGTGAGTTCCCTATATAATTATGGATAAGTTGCATGTTATCTTGTTTCTTTGGATAATTTTGTTGGAAAACCATAGAAGGATTGCAATTGTGCATATGCTTCCTTGTTAATCATTTATCTTAAGCTTGTTAAAGCATATAAGGTCAAATTTAGGGATTGTGATTATACATCCCCCTAAACTTGTCTTTGATAGTAATATCCTAGAGTTTGTGATTGTACAACTCTAGGGTTTGAACTTGTTCCACCTTGGATCTCTTGTTAGAAGTCATAGAAACATAGGACAACATTAGAGATTGTGATTGTGCAACCCCCGAATTATTTTCCTAGAGGATTAAACCTAGGGATTTTGATTGTACATCCCCATAGAATTTAACCCTTGAAGTTTATTTACCTTTTATCCTCCTTGAAGGTTGCATTGACTCCACATGCCCAAGGATTTAAGACGACACTAGTACTTCTCTCATTACAAGTGAAAATAAACCCTAGTTTAATCTCTCTCCCTCAAAGTCTTGTGTTAACTTAGGACTAATTTTTCATTGCATTCTCATATTTTTATCATTCCTAGCCTAACGTCTTGCATCTTAGCCTGGATTTACCATCTAACGTCATTATTGTTTTAATAATTGCATTTTCATCCTTTAGGGTTTGTCATATTGCATCTAATTATCATAGTTTAATTCTTTTTCTTTCAAGCAATCATTAGTCTATGGTTTGGTAGTCTTTAGTTAATATTTGGAATTATTTTCCATTGCATTATTGCTAATTTTAGGACTGAATTATTAATGGTGTTGTAAACTTGTTACATGCTCCAGTATCTTATATTTCCTACAAGTTTTGTTATAGCCTTTATTTTTCTTTTGGCAACTAGTGTTTTGGGGCATTTAACTTACTTTTCTAGATCAATAAAAATCATTGATTTTCTTAGTAAATCCCCTCACACATGCACAATAAACTTGTTTTTTCTAACTCATATTTACCTTTCCCTTAACCTTGACCTAGCTAATCAAGCAACCAAGATAGGGGGGCCTAAACTTGCCTTAGCTTGCTATAGGATCCTTTGAGGTTGCTAGGGAAGCCTCCCTTGTGTTGGATCTTTATCCTTCACTAAAACGAGGGAAGTGTTATCACATGAACTTCTCAGAGTCCGGTGGGTTTGTGGTTTCTACCTAAGTCTATAGTTTTTCCTTGTCTCTATCCTTTTCGCAGGCCAACTCTTGAAGTTTTACCCCTTCGTCCAATAACATCATTTTTTGTTTTCCCTTGATCATTTGTGCACCCTGTTCTCCCTATTTTTTCAGCTCACAACCAATTGTCCAAATCCTTGATCGTGTAGGATGAAACCATGAACACAAAGCACATCTTTCTTAAAACAGTTTGTTTTGAGATTGAAGCATAAGAAAAATAAAGTTTTATTCTTTCAAAGACGGAAATTCCTGGAGTAGTTCAGATCAGTGGCTCACCGGCATTCATAGCCTTAAATTTGCGTGAAGTATAGTGTCGAGGAAAAACCCCGAAATAAGCATGAGTCATTGATCTTGAGGGGGACAGGTGGCAGTCCATCCAAGTGTTCGGGGAAATGAGCTTCGGGAGTTTCGAAGTGAGAAGTGCATAAAACTTCCGAAGAGCCGAAGCCCAAACTCCTGAAGCAAGCATGGATCATTGATCTCATAATCAACAGGGAATCATTGATCTTAGCGGTAGTGCCTCCCAAAGCCTCAAAGTACTAAAAGTCCTAAAGAGGATCTCGACCATCCAAATCCAAAATGCCACGCGTCATCAGATATGTCACTCCAGGAGTTTTACTTCGGGAGTTTTGAAATGAGAAATGCGCCAAGCGCCCGAAGTGCCAAAGCGCCCGAAGTCCCAAAGTAGTCGAAGGCCCAAAGTGAAACTGAGTTGTTGATCAGCAAGAGCCATGTATCGTCGTATCCATAGCTCCGGGTAAAAGCGCAAGAAGAGGATGAGGTTTGAGATTTGATTTTCCCGGAGCCTGGAGGATCTAAAAGTGTCTCAGTCATCGATCTTTGGAGGCCACGCATCGTCATATCCTTAGCTCCAAATGTTTTTCTTCGAAAGAAAGTAAGTTTGAGTTTTAGTTTTCCCAAAGCCCGAAGGCCCAATTCAAAGGGACACCTGAAGCCAAATCTAGAGCTTTGGAGGAAAGAAAGGGGGGGAAAGCTCGAAGACCCGAAGTAGCTCTCGATCGTTGATAGAGAAGGGAGCAAAAGGGTTGTCGATCCGATTGAAGGGGTAAAAATCCTGAAGTAGGAGAAAATTCATTGATTGAAGTGGATGCGCGTCAATAGATCGAAAACTCCAGGTAAAAAACACAGAAGGTAAGCGAGATTTCATATTTGATTTTCCCTGAGCCCGAGCCCAGAAGATCCAGATCTGTGGCATCCATCAGTACGAACATATGGCACCCTTATAGCCTTGGCACATGGACACCCCATGAGAATTAAGTCTCGTTCAATCTCCGAGGAAAAGCAGTAAATGAAGGGTAGGTTTGGTGGTTGAAACCTCAGCTCACCCCATAAACAAAAGGTATGGAAAGTCCGGTCGTGGGGACTGAATTGTCATCCCGTGGTACCCCTGCGAGTAGATTTCCCTACAGACCCATGTCGATCTGAGCTCACGTCTGACAGAAGAATTCGTCGACGCAAATCTTTGATTGTAGTGTCCAGGTCACACTATTGGTGGTGGCGAATTGTTCTGAGTATAAATAGGTAGTTTTAATATTTTGTTAAGGTCGTCAACTAGTTGACCAGAGCTCCCTATTTTGTAATTTTTTGATGACATAATTGTTCTTTGGTTATGTATCGAATTTCAGTCTTTCAGATTAATAGAAGTCATCCTCTTTTCATCTCTTTGTAAAAATTGTGCTAAAACAATCGGGCATGGAGGATCCAGTCGAGGGTTGTTATGTTGTTGTAATGTATGTTTGATTGCAGCGGTATCGTGACCATTTTTAGTCATCTTCCTTGTGATCTTTTCCCCTCTTACACTGAATGGCTCGAGCGTGGAGGATCCAGTCAATTTATTGTAGCTGCATGGTGGTGTAGGTTTGATCATTGTGTTGTTGTGGCTGTGTTGTTTGGACATATTTCATTGTCTGAAGCTTGAGCTTAAGAGTGATCTTGAGTATGAGTTTTTCTTCTCCAAGCTGCTTGAAGGCCTGATGCCCATAGCAGTCTTGTCCATCTTTCTTACTAAGTCTTCCATCTGCTCACACTTAAACTCAATTCACTGACTGAAGTTAGTTGTGGACCTCACTTCCCTGTGCATTACTTGTCCAATTTTGTGTTGAAATCATTCTTGTATTGAGTTTTTCCCATTTGACCTCCACTCACATAAATCAAACATCCACCAAACATTCCGATGGGTATTGGGATTATCCTCCCGCAATCTAAGGGTGACTTTCAGTGCTAACATTCTTGGCGTCGTTGTCGAGGAACGAATTGAAGAAATTTCCCTGGGATAGAACGACAAAGAGCTTCTGATTATGAAGGTGCATCAGATATCAGAACCATTGAGGATTGCAAATTTCACCTAGCGACTCCACTATTTCAACTCCATTGTTTCAGTTGTGGCTCCGAAAGGCACACACACGAGGTCTACTCCACAACTGCCTCTAGCAACACCTGAAGTTGACCCAGAGAAGATTATCCAAAAAAGAAAGCTTTCTCGAAGAAGGCTTTTAGTTGATTTCTCAGATTGAAAATTTCCCTGGGAGAACGATAATGATCAGATTTGATCTTTGATGGTGAACAAAGACCAGACATATTCAGACTGCATATCATTCACCTAGCGACTTCATGATTAAAGAATACAATGGAGACTCCATTATTCTGAAATCGATCTACGACTCCTATGGTTTGAAATGGACAAAATCTTGGCTCATAGGTTTTCTCCTTTTAATTTCTCTGTTGTTCCTGATTTTCCAAATGTTGTTCCTATTGTGGATTAGTGGGTTGCTTTTTTTCCCATTTTTAGAGAACACAGAGATGACAATCATGTTGAGCATCTCAGTGAGTTTCATGAACTCATGCATCAGTGGGAGATACATCATGAGGATGTATTAATGAAGATGTTCATGTTCTCATTAGATGGGGATTCTTGTGAGTGGTATCGATCCTTGCCCCCTGCTAGCATCTCCTCCCTGAGAGAGTTTCATGCAGCTTTCAATAATCAATGTCAAAAAATTTATTCCTCTGAGTTAATTCATCATAATTGTTGTGAGGAATATAGAGATGGTGTTCTAGACATAGTTCGTTCTTACGAAATATGTGAGAATGAAGGATATACCTCAGAGGAGTTGATGGAGCTGGTAAAATATTTTTCTGCAAGAATAGAGGGATTAGAGGCAGATTTCGCTTGTTTCTCTTATGAAGAAAATGTAGAGGATATTCCGGTCCTTGAAATAGATGTTCTTGGTAGCCCTGCTTATGATGAAGAGGTGATGTCAGATACTAAACAAGAAAAAACAACATTTGATGGATATCCCAATGAAGACGACGAAGATAAGAGATTTTCCATGGTTCCTGTTTATAGTGATTGTGAAACTGATCCTGGGGAGAGCCATGAAGAAGAAAAGGAGGAGCCACATCTCTCGGCTATCTTGTCTCATAGTTTTTCCCCTTTCAATTTCTAATCCATATCGGGTTATCCACATCCAGTGTCAGCTATAAATGAATGGGATGATTATCTTCCAAGATTCATAGGAAGCAAGCATGACCATCCCAGTGAGAACTTATTAAAATTTCATTTATGCATGCTTGAACATGGCTTCTTTCATGAGGATGTCTGGATCAAGATGTTCAATTTTTCTTTAGAAGAAGATGCTCTTGGATGGTGTCTATCTCTCCCTGGTGCTAATATCCATTCTTTGAAGGTTTTTCACGATGCTTTTAATTCGTATTACGCGAAGATTTACCCAACTCATCTTATTTTTGTTGACTGTTGTAAGAGGTTTTCACTCCACATTCTGTAGACGATAGAGTGTTCCTCGTGTGATGAGTGTGGTGAAGATCTGATTGAGAGAGAAAGCAAGGATGAAAGTGAGTATTTTGCAAATACAGATGAAATTTTTTCTCTCTTTATTTCCCAAGAAGAATTCCTTCCAGAGATGATTGATGATGGCATAACTATGGATGCATTATTTTTCTCCCCTAGTACACCTATTGTCTCAGATTTAAAAGAAGAAATGGTTGAAGAAAATAATCAAGATATTTCTCTTTTCTCTTTGCAAAATAAAAGAGTTTTGTGCTCACCTGCCCCTGAAGAGTATTCAGAAGAAGAAAGCATAGGCTGCCAATCTTCTTATTAAAGCGAAAGCTCCTACCAAGAGCAACATGATAGAGAGAAAGAGCCATCCATGGATATACATGAAGAGACTTTCTGCTCTCAATTAGCAGATGTTATTGGAGAAGACAAAGGAGAAATGGAGGAGCTAAAGGTGCAGTTTATCTCATGCCTTGAACCTGCAAATGAGAAAGTATCACCTGGGATCAGTCGACCTGCATCATTCCTCTACCCACCTGTACACTCTGAGAACATTGAATGACGAGTGAGTAACCATGAAGAGCGGGAGGTAATTTCTTACCAGTCGAGATTTCCTGATTATAAATTTTGTGACCCTGTGGGGTTATATATGGAACTATGCTTTCCAAAAGTATTGGAGCCTGCAAAATTATTCATATTGTCATCATTTGGAGGTATTGCTAGAGTTCCAATACATGTTTTCTTTATGCTATCATACTTCCCTTACCTTTTATGGATTATTTACAGTAAAGAGAAGAATTATATTACCGAACAGTCTGGATAGTTATGGTGGAAGTTTTCTTTCACCTAACGCTTTGTAAAAATCAGTTAGCCTAGGATTGTACATAAATAATCTCTTTCTGGATCATATGTGTTTGTTTTCCTTTTTTATATGTAGAATAGTATACATGTCTCCCTTCGGTGAAATGTTTTGAGATTGACTCCATAACCCAACATCTAAGGCACTGGAACTACTTGTTCTTGGCAGCTCGCAGGGAGCATGCCATCCCCTGTGGAGCCAAATGTTATCACATGAACTTGTCAGAGTCCTGTGGGTTTGTGGTTTCTACCTAAGTCTGTAGTTTTTCCCTGTCTCTATCCTTTTCGCGGACCAAGTCTTGAATTTTTTCCCCCTTTGGCCGATAAAATCGTTTTTTGTTTGCCCTTGTTCGTTTATGTGCCCTAGTCTCCATGTTTTCTCATCACAACCAATTGTCCAAATCATTGATCGTACAGGCCAGATACATGAACACAAAGCATATCTTTCTTAAAATAGTCTGTTTCGATATTGAAGCATAAGCAAAAGACAGTTTTATCCTTTCAGCGGCAGAGATTCTTGGAGCAGTTCAGATCAACGGCTCACCAACATTCAGAACCTTAAAGTTGTGCGAAGTATAGCACTAAGGAAAAACCCCAAAGTAAGCATGAGTCATTGATCTTGAGGGGGACAGGTGGTAGCCGATCCAAGTGTTCGGTGAAATGAGATTCGGGAGTTTCGAAGTGAGAAGTGCATAAATCTTCCGAAGAGTCGAAGCCCAAACTCCCGAAGCAACCATGGACCATTGATCTCAAAATTAGCAGGGAGCCGTTGATATTTGTGGTAGTGCCTCCCAAAGCCCCGAAGTGCTCAAAGTCACGAAGCAAATCTCAACCATCCAAATCCAAAATGCCACGCGTCATCAGATCTGTCACTCCGGGAGTTTTACTTTGGGAGTTTTAAAACGAGAAACATGCTAAGTGCCCGAAGTCCCGAAGTGTTCGAAGGCCCAAAGTGAATATGATTCGTTGATCAGCAAGAGCCATGTATCGTCAGATCCATAGCTCCAGGTAAAAGAGCATGGAAGAGGATGAGGTTTGAGATTTGATATTCCTGGAGCCTAGAGGTCAGAAAAGCGTCTCAGTCGTCGATCTCTGGAGGCTACACGTCATCAAATCCTTAGCTCCAGATGTTTTTCTTCCAGAGAAAGTAAGTTTGAGTTTTGGTTTTCCCGAAGCCTGAAGGCTCAGAGTAAGTCTCAACCGTCTGATTCAAAGGGACACGTGACTCCAGATCTAGAGCTCCGGAGGAAAGAAAAGGGGGGGAAATCTTGAAGAGCCGAAGTAGCTCTCGATTATTGATCGAGAAGGGAGCAGAAGGGTCATTGATCGGGTTGAAGGGGTCAAAGTCCCAAAGCAAGAGCAGATCCATTGATTGAAGCGGATGCATGTCAATAGATCGAAAACTTCGGATAAAAAACACATAAGTTAAGGGAGATTTGATATTTGATTTCCCCGGAGCCTAAGCCTAGAAGAGCCAGATATGTGGAAACCATCAGTACGGACATGTGGCACCCTTATAGCCTTGGAAGTGGCCACCCCCTGAGCATTAAGTCTCGTTCAATCTCTAAGGAAAAGCAGTAAATGAAGGGTAGGTTTGGTGGTTGAAACCTCGATTCACCCCATAAACAAAAGGTATGGAAAGTCTAGTCGTGGGGATTGAACCGTCAACCCTTGGTACCCCTGTGAGAAAATTTCCCTGCAGACCCATGTCGATCTGAGCTCACGTCTGACAGAAAGGATACATGAATAATATGGCAGAAGAAGTTGTCGACGCAAAGCTTTGATTGTAGTGGCCAGGTCACACTCTTGGTGGTGGTGAATTGTTCTGAGTATAAATAGGTAGTTTTGATATTTTGTTAAAGTCATCAACTGGTTGAGCAGAGCTCCCTATTTTGTAATGTTTTGATGCCAGAACTATTCTTTGGTTATGTATCATATTTGAGACTTTAAGATTAATAGAAGTCAACCTCTTTTCATCTCTTTATAAAAATTGTGTTTAAAACACTTGGGCATGGAGGATCTAGTCGAGGGTTGTTATGCTTTTGTAATGTAGGTTTGATTGTAGCGGTATCGTGACCAGTTTTAGTCAGCTTCCTTATGATCTTTTCCCCTCTTACACTGAATGGCTCGGGCATGGAGGATCTAGTCGAGTTGTGGTAGTTGCATGGTGGTGTAGGTTTGATCATTATGTTTTTGTGACTGTTGTTTGGACATATTTTAGTGTTTGAAGCTTGAGCTTAAGAGTGATCTTGAGTCTGAGTTTTTCTTCTCCAAGTTGCTTGAAGGCCTAATTCCCATAGCAGTCTTGTCTGCCTTTCTTACTAAGTCTTCCCTCTGCTCACACTTAAACTCAATTCACTAACTGAAGTTAGTTGTGGCCCTCACTTCCTTGTGTATTATGTTAATGTTTAATATATTATTAGACTTCTTTGCATTTTAATAGATAACAATATCATAAGATAGGATCACTGAGAAATACACAATCACAAGAGACACATCATTTATCCAGGGAAACCCTCATGGGGGAGAAAACCTAGAAAACTTCCTTAGTATAGATAGCCAATACAATGCCGAGAGATAACTCAAACAAATACAAAAATTCCTCTCCCAAGGATGTGCCTCTCTCTCTCTCTCTCTCTCTCTCTCTCTCTCTCTCTTCTCGAATTGCAGCTCTAAAACTTGTCTCTCAATGAACAAGTGAGTGTGTGTCTAATTGAGGCACTAACCTCCTTATTTATACAACACTGGCATGTGTGGAGGTGTATTTTCACTGGTAGGGCCAAATTCTCCCTCTGGGTGGTTATAACCACCTTTAGTATATTCTGGGGCCTCTTTAATGTATTCCAGGGCCGACTTCTTCTTCTTCCTATTACAATTATATTTTGACCAATCTGCAAAAGGGGATTTGGTCCTTTACAATAGCTGACATGATCAATCCATAATGGGGATTGATCCAATGAATAATATATCAATAATAATTAGAATACACTTTGTAGTTACATTATTTCAACACCCCCGCTTAACAACAAGGGTATTCTATAAAAAAATCATGTGAGAGAGAGGACTGCATTATCAACAACATCAGGAAGACATCATCATTAATATCATCTTGAAACACTGACCGACGTATCTATAAATCATTGAAAGTTTTCTCATTGATAGCATCGTCATTCTCAAAGGAATGCAATCATCATCTGCATCAATATGGATTAGTATAAAAATAATACATCATCATCACAACATGAGGTTGGTTGATCATCACAATACTGGATTGGATTTATGTCACACCTATCAAGTTGGAATCACAATACTCGTCTTGCTTTACGTCACAACAATCAAGCTGGAATAAAGATACTCATCTTGCTTTACGTCACAACAATCAAGTTGGAAGCAAGATACTCTTCTTGCTTTACGTCACAACAATCAACATGGAAGCAAGATACTCATCTTGCTTTACGTCACAACAATCAATATGGAAGAAAGATACTAGATTGGCTCTATGTCACAACTATCAAGTTGGAAGCACAGTACTAGTCACATCTTATCTCATCATCTTGATTTACATCACAACAATAAAGCTGGAAGCAAGATACTAGACTGGATTTACATCACAACAATAAAGTTGGAAGCACAGTAATAGTCACATCTCATCTCATCGTCTTTCTTTACGTCACAACAATAAAGATGGAAGCAAGATACTAGACTGGCTTTCTGTCACAGCAATAAAGTTGGAGGCACAGTACTAGTCACATCTCATCTCATTGTACTCCCCCTTTCAAGGAAGTTCCTTTCGGACTATACCAATCTTGTCTTGAAAGTGATCAAACTTTACACGAGATAGAGGCTTGGTCAACACATCAGCAACCTATTCATCCGTGCTAATGTACTGGAGATTTATGGCTCCTCTCTACACCATGTCACAGATGTAATGATATCAGATCTCTATGTGCTTCGACCTGTCATGGAATACAAGATTCTTTGTCATCTTTATGTAGCTCTGGTTGTCACATAGGATCATGGTTGCTTCCATCTCTAGGTCAAATAGACTGGTCAACAACTTACGAAGACATATAGCTTCACAACTAGAAGAACAAGCATCAATGTATTATGCTTCTACTGTACTGAGAGCAATGTTGGATTGCTTCCTACTTTTCCATGAGATCATGGCTGATCCCAAACTGAAAAAACATCCTGAATTTCTCTTCCTATCAGGAACACTTCTAGGCCAATCTGAATCAGTGTACCCACTTAATGTGAAATCATGATCTCCATCATAACTAAGACCACAATCTAGTGTACCCTTAAGGTACCTCATCACATGTTTTGAAACCACTAGGTGAACATGTTTGGGTTCTACGAGAAACTGAATCAAGTTGTTCATGGAAAAAAAAATATCTGGTCTGGTGTTCGTCAGGTACATCAATGATCTAATGATCTCTCTATACAGTGTGGCATCAATCAATTCTGACAAAGTGTCGACCAATAGATTCAGCTTCATTTCCATGGGTGTATTCATGGACTTGCACTCTAACATGTCGAATCTCTTCAATATTTCGACTGCATACTTCCCTTGGTTAAGGAAGATCCTCTCTGGACTCTGTCATCATTTAGTAAATTTGTCGTTATGTCCATCTGATGGAACTTCCACTTCATCTTAGCTGCAAGGGCTATGATGGTTCTGATCGAAGTGTATTTGGCTACAGGAGAGAATGTCTCTTCATATTCAATGCCTTCCTTTTGAGAAAAACCACGAGCGACAAATATTTATTTATACTTCTCAATACTTCCATCAGCAACATGTTTTATTTTGAAGAGCCATTTGGAAGGTACCACATCCTTGCTCTTCGGTCTGGGAACTATTTCCCATACATCGTTCTTTATTATGGATTGGTATTCTTCTATCATGGAATCTGCCCATTCTTTCTTATGAATGGATTCTTCAAAGCAAGTAGGCTCTCTCTTTAGAAGATCACACATCAAAGCCATATAACTGGAGAATGGCTTAGGTCTCTTCACCTGTCTCATGGTTCCTTCGGGAGCACCATACTTCTCTCCATCTTGAATAATATCTCTTGCCCAAGCAGGCTTTCTTTTATAGGAGATCATCATCTGAGGAGGTTCTTGAAATTATACTATGTCATGATCTTTTAGAATTTCCTCATTAGGGGAAGTTACAACTTCCCTCACCGGTTCTACATCTCTGGGAATTACAGGTTCCTCTTCATATACTTCTTCAAGATGGCATCTTCTCAATTTCTTGAGCGTTGCATCTTCATCAAAGGTCACATCCCTGCTGATCTCGATGTGATGGTGACCTGGTATATAAATCTTGAAGGCCTTGGAGACTTCACAGTATCCCACAAATATTCCCTTCTTTCCTGAAGGGTCTAGCTTGTTTCTTTTCTCTTTCGGAATATGTATAAATACTGGGCAACCAAATATTTTGAGATGGCTTACCTCTGGCTTCTTTCCGGTGAACATCTCTTCCGGGGTCTTGAACCCAAGTGCACTATGGGACAGTCGGTTTTGCACATATACGACTATCATTGTTGCTTCTGCCCATAAGTACATTGGAAGATCTTGATCATGGATCATGGTATTCACGATTTCCATTATCGTTCTATTCTTCCTTTCAACTACATCATTTTTTTGAGGATTATAGGGAGTAGTGAGTTCCCTCTTGATCCCAACATCTTTGTATAAGTTCACAAACTCTTTTGAGGTGTAGTCTCCTCCATTATTTGACCTAAGTATATTGATCTTTCTTTCAGAAAGATTCTCTATCAAGGATTTGAATTGCTTGAATTTGTTGAACACTTCATCTTTAGATTTCAAAAAATACACCCAGGTCTTATGAGAATAATCATCAATAAATGATACATAGTATGCATACCCACTAATGGAGGACGATGGCATTGGGCCACACACATCTGAATGAATGAGTTCTAGGACTCCTTCTACTTTGGTGTCTCTCTTCAGAAAAGGGTTCTTGATGTTCTTACCTTGTGCACATCCATTGCACACGCCTTCATGGACAACCTTGAGTTCTAGTAGACCTGTGACAACTTTGCATACGTATGGTAGCGCCTTGTAGTTGATGTGAGATAATATTCTATGCCAAAGTTCACATGGATTCTCAATGGTGTGGGCCATGACAGCTTCTGAGTGACCCTTTAGCTTATACAAGCCATTTTCTTCTTTTCCAATGATGATTGCTTCATTTATGGTTTCTCCTTTAGCCCACATGAGAACTTCTCCATATATAAAGACAACTCTGAAGCCTTTATTTTCTAAAGTTGAAATGGAGAGTAGGTTCTTTGTCAAACCTGGTATATAGAGTACGTCCTTCATCTTCATTGAAATCCCTGAATTAAGCTTGTAGTTTGATTCTCCCACTCCCTTGATGGGATATTGGTAATCATCTCCAAGTGTCACTTTCTGACAAAAAATCTTTTCTGAATTACAAGAGAGAATATCTCTTTGACCTAACATGTGCTTGGAGGAACCACTATCAATGAGCCAAGTGTCCTCTCCAGGTGTTATTGATCCTGAGAGGGCCAAGATTAATACATAGTCTTTAATCTATTCTCTTATCATATTTGTGGGTGGCTCTTCATCTTCGACTGCATGGGCATGGTGCCTCTCATTTTTCCTCTTGTATTATTTTCGTCTCCCTAAAAAAAATTTCACAATGTTTCCCATCTTGTCACAATTGTAGCATTGTACAGATGAGTAATCTCTTTCCTTTCGTTGTCCTTTCTTCTGGAATCTCTTTGGATGAGATTCTTTATGACTGAATTTTTTTGGGGGGTGAGACTCTTTATAAGTCTCTTTCTGGAAGTATGGATTCTTCCTTCCTCCTTTAGTGTGAGTAGCTAGGGCTTGATCTTCATCTCTTGCTAGTAAGGCCTCTCGGTTAGCTACTCTTGATTCTTCTTGAATGCATTCTTCCCAAAGACTATCAAATTTTATTTTCTCCTTTCTTGCACAAATGTTTTGGATGAATGCATCCCAAGGTCTTGTGAGACCATTGAGGGCTATCATTATGAGTTCGTCTTCATCTATGGTATCTCCAATTGCTTCTAATTGTTCTTTGAATTCTGTGATTTTGGAGAAGTATTCTTGGATTGATTCTCCTCTATGCATCCTTGTATTCTTGAGCTGAGTTCTTAGATTCATCTTCCAGTTTATAGTATTTTCTTCATATAGTTTATTTAGGGAATCAACCATTTCTTTCAGATTCTTCTTTGATGACACATAGGGAAACATGTGATCTTTGATTGAATCTGCAATGATTCTTTTGGCCCTGATTGTGTCCTTTTGGTGCTTTTCTTTTCCTGCAACATCATCGGGCTATGGCACTTCTTCTTTGACGAATATTGCTAATTCATTCTCTTCAAGAATGAGGCCAATCCTATACTTCCAGGCACAAAATTTTTCCACACCTTCTAGCTTTTCAACAAGCTTAATGATTGCAGACGTATTTTACTTGAAGCTGGGAAAATGTCCAAAAATGAAAATGTTCAAAATTAAATTTTGAACTTACCAGGAGGTGTGCTTGGCTGAGGCGAGTAGCCTGGTGTGTTTGGATCTGAGAAAATCCAATTTTTTCCCTTCCCAACTTGATCTGTGGATTTCTTGACTGGTGCTTCTAGTTTTTTGGTGCCTCTGGTACTCTGGTACTTCTAGTACTTATGGTACTCTAGTTTTCTGGTACTTCTGGTACTTTGTGAAACTAGGGTTTCACTTTCTGGGAGATCTAGCCACTGAAAATTTGCACTGAGAATGCCAAAGTGATCCTTGAGGGAGGGTGCACTTTTCTAGATGGTTTTAGGACTGAAATACCTCACCAACAAAAGCCCTAATTTGCATGTACGACAATAGTGACATTTTTCACTTTCTCTTGTGAAAGATGCTCTCTTAAGCTTGGCTCTGAAACCATGTTAATGTTTAAGCTATTATTAGAGTTCTTTACATTTCAATAGATAACAATAACATAAGATAGGATCACTGAGAAATACACAATCACAAGAGATACATCATTTATCCTGGGAAACCCTCACGGGGGAGAAAACCCAACAAAACTTCATTATTATAGATAGCCAATACAATGCCAAGAGATAACTCAAACAAATACATAAATTCCTCTCCCAAGGATGCGCCTCTCTCTCTCTCTCTTCTCCAACTGTAGCTCTGAAACTTGTCTCTCAATGAACAAGTGAGTGGGTGTCTAATTGAGGTGCTAGCCTCCTTATTGATAAAACACTGGCACGTGTGGAGGTGTTGTTTCACTGGCAGGGCCGACTTCTCCTTCTGGATGGTTATAACCACCTTTAGCATATTCTGGGGCCTCTTTAATGTATTTTGGGGCTGACTTCTTCTTCTGCCTATTACAATTATATTTTGACCAATCCGCAAAAGGGGATTTGGTCCTTTACAATATCCAACATGATCAATCCACAATGGGGATTGATCCAATGAATAATATATCAATAATAATTAGAATACACTTTGTAATTACATTCCTGTATTGAGTTTTCCCCATTTGACCTCCACTCACATAAATCAAACATACACCAAAACTTTTGATGGGTATTGGGCTTATTCTCCTACAATATGAGGGTGACTTTCAATGCTAACAGGAAGTACTTTCTTAGGTGATACTAGAAGGCTTTGCACATGTGCTAGATTTTGTGATAACAGGTACTCCTGCCAAGTACTCAGTACCAAGTTCTCCAAACGTCTGTTGTATATTTTCAATATATAATATATCTTTGATACTAATGAATAATATTAATTTCAATGGACATATTGAAAACCTATATAACACAAATGTCGCAAGAATTGAAGAAACTAAATTCGAGTAAAGCAATGGAAAGGATGCCTAAACTTTTATTAAAAAATTATTTTTCTCATAATTTTGGGTATTGGTCAAAGTGAAAATTTCACCTTCAAAATAGGCCTACTATAGGTTTTGTGGGATTTTGAATCCAACACCACTAACAACATCAAAATCTGAGATCCAAAAGTGTCAAAATGATCATCGAAGATTTCACGTTAAACAAACCTCATTAATCGTGAAACTGCTAAATTGCTTGAATGAAGTTGTAAGTTATCTAATTGGAAACCTATTCCTATGATTTAATTATCACAAAAGCGATGATTTGCGGAATGAAATACCCCTCGATCTGTGATACAAGGTATGAAATAACATTCAAACATTGATAAAGGCATAAATGGTAAAGGTACGAAACATGTTTTTTATTTAAGAACTAAAGTAATGTTTTAAAAAAAGTGGATGATGTACATATGGGAAAAAGGGGATATAAGGACAGATATGAGGTGGAAAGGAGGGGCCCTCATAAACCATATGCCCCTCCTCTTAAACATGTATCGACAATGTAAATAATTTGAGCATCGATGTATCAACACTGAACTATAATTTGAATGTCGATAATAAAATGTTATGTGAGCATCAATACGTCGACAAAGCAAAGTCTTATGAGCATTGAAATGAAATGTATCATAAATTAATATTAACATTGATATGTCAACAACCCTATCTCATTCGAACGTCGATACATGTTGTCATCCCAAATATTTTTCTAGACCAATTTTATATGTTGGCCCGTAAAGCCCCTGGGGTGTAGGGTAGTTGGTGATAGAGTGTGTTGTTAATTCAATATGTTATTTGAAGTCATCAGTTTGAAACCTCATGTTACCTTGTGTGTCATGTATGGGTCATCATGGGTACACCTGAAGGTCGACTAGTTTTTGATTCTTCTAGTCACAATATATATATATATATATATATATATATATATATAT
>ML833853.1:22321-35194 GCA_009831015.1 Picea engelmannii
CCGCGAAAAGGATAGAGACAGGGAAAAACTACAGACTTAGGTAGAAACCACAAACCCACAGGACTCTGACAAGTTCATGTGATAACATTTGGCTCCACAGGGGATGGCATGCTCCCTGCGAGCTGCCAAGAACAAGTAGTTCCAGTGCCTTAGATGTTGGGTTATGGAGTCAATCTCAAAACATTTCACCGAAGGGAGACATGTATACTATTCTACATATAAAAAAGGAAAACAAACACATATGATCCAGAAAGAGATTATTTATGTACAATCCTAGGCTAACTGATTTTTACAAAGCGTTAGGTGAAAGAAAACTTCCACCATAACTATCCAGACTGTTCGGTAATATAATTCTTCTCTTTACTGTAAATAATCCATAAAAGGTAAGGGAAGTATGATAGCATAAAGAAAACATGTATTGGAACTCTAGCAATACCTCCAAATGATGACAATATGAATAATTTTGCAGGCTCCAATACTTTTGGAAAGCATAGTTCCATATATAACCCCACAGGGTCACAAAATTTATAATCAGGAAATCTCGACTGGTAAGAAATTACCTCCCGCTCTTCATGGTTACTCACTCGTCATTCAATGTTCTCAGAGTGTACAGGTGGGTAGAGGAATGATGCAGGTCGACTGATCCCAGGTGATACTTTCTCATTTGCAGGTTCAAGGCATGAGATAAACTGCACCTTTAGCTCCTCCATTTCTCCTTTGTCTTCTCCAATAACATCTGCTAATTGAGAGCAGAAAGTCTCTTCATGTATATCCATGGATGGCTCTTTCTCTCTATCATGTTGCTCTTGGTAGGAGCTTTCGCTTTAATAAGAAGATTGGCAGCCTATGCTTTCTTCTTCTGAATACTCTTCAGGGGCAGGTGAGCACAAAACTCTTTTATTTTGCAAAGAGAAAAGAGAAATATCTTGATTATTTTCTTCAACCATTTCTTCTTTTAAATCTGAGACAATAGGTGTACTAGGGGAGAAAAATAATGCATCCATAGTTATGCCATCATCAATCATCTCTGGAAGGAATTCTTCTTGGGAAATAAAGAGAGAAAAAATTTCATCTGTATTTGCAAAATACTCACTTTCATCCTTGCTTTCTCTCTCAATCAGATCTTCACCACACTCATCACACGAGGAACACTCTATCGTCTACAGAATGTGGAGTGAAAACCTCTTACAACAGTCAACAAAAATAAGATGAGTTGGGTAAATCTTCGCGTAATACGAATTAAAAGCATCGTGAAAAACCTTCAAAGAATGGATATTAGCACCAGGGAGAGATAGACACCATCCAAGAGCATCTTCTTCTAAAGAAAAATTGAACATCTTGATCCAGACATCCTCATGAAAGAAGCCATGTTCAAGCATGCATAAATGAAATTTTAATAAGTTCTCACTGGGATGGTCATGCTTGCTTCCTATGAATCTTGGAAGATAATCATCCCATTCATTTATAGCTGACACTGGATGTGGATAACCCGATATGGATTAGAAATTGAAAGGGGAAAAACTATGAGACAAGATAGCCGAGAGATGTGGCTCCTCCTTTTCTTCTTCATGGCTCTCCCCAGGATCAGTTTCACAATCACTATAAACAGGAACCATGGAAAATCTCTTATCTTCGTCGTCTTCATTGGGATATCCATCAAATGTTGTTTTTTCTTGTTTAGTATCTGACATCACCTCTTCATCATAAGCAGGGCTACCAAGAACATCTATTTCAAGGACCGGAATATCCTCTACATTTTCTTCATAAGAGAAACAAGCGAAATCTGCCTCTAATCCCTCTATTCTTGCAGAAAAATATTTTACCAGCTCCATCAACTCCTCTGAGGTATATCCTTCATTCTCACATATTTCGTAAGAACGAACTATGTCTAGAACACCATCTCTATATTCCTCACAACAATTATGATGAATTAACTCAGAGGAATAAATTTTTTGACATTGATTATTGAAAGCTGCATGAAACTCTCTCAGGGAGGAGATGCTAGCAGGGGGCAAGGATCGATACCACTCACAAGAATCCCCATCTAATGAGAACATGAACATCTTCATTAATACATCCTCATGATGTATCTCCCACTGATGCATGAGTTCATGAAACTCACTGAGATGCTCAACATGATTGTCATCTCTGTGTTCTCTAAAAATGGGAAAAAAAGCAACCCACTAATCCACAATAGGAACAACATTTGGAAAATCAGGAACAACAGAGAAATTAAAAGGAGAAAACCTATGAGCCAAGATTTTGTCCATTTCAAACCATAGGAGTCGTAGATCGATTTCAGAATAATGGAGTCTCCATTGTATTCTTTAATCATGAAGTCGCTAGGTGAATGATATGCAGTCTGAATATGTCTGGTCTTTGTTCACCATCAAAGATCAAATCTGATCATTATCGTTCTCCCAGGGAAATTTTCAATCTGAGAAATCAACTAAAAGCCTTCTTCGAGAAAGCTTTCTTTTTTGGATAATCTTCTCTGGGTCAACTTCAGGTGTTGCTAGAGGCAGTTGTGGAGTAGACCTCGTGTGTGTGCCTTTCGGAGCCACAACTGAAACAATGGAGTTGAAATAGTGGAGTCGCTAGGTGAAATTTGCAATCCTCAATGGTTCTGATATCTGATGCACCTTCATAATCAGAAGCTCTTTGTCGTTCTATCCCAGGGAAATTTCTTCAATTCGTTCCTCGACAACGACGCCAAGAATGTTAGCACTGAAAGTCACCCTTAGATTGCGGGAGGATAATCCCAATACCCATCGGAATGTTTGGTGGATGTTTGATTTATGTGAGTGGAGGTCAAATGGGAAAAACTCAATACAAGAATGATTTCAACACAAAATTGGACAAGTAATGCACAGGGAAGTGAGGTCCACAACTAACTTCAGTCAGTGAATTGAGTTTAAGTGTGAGCAGATGGAAGACTTAGTAAGAAAGATGGACAAGACTGCTATGGGCATCAGGCCTTCAAGCAGCTTGGAGAAGAAAAACTCATACTCAAGATCACTCTTAAGCTCAAGCTTCAGACAATGAAATATGTCCAAACAACACAGCCACAACAACACAATGATCAAACCTACACCACCATGCAGCTACAATAAATTGACTGGATCCTCCACGCTCGAGCCATTCAGTGTAAGAGGGGAAAAGATCACAAGGAAGATGACTAAAAATGGTCACGATACCGCTGCAATCAAACATACATTACAACAACATAACAACCCTCGACTGGATCCTCCATGCCCGATTGTTTTAGCACAATTTTTACAAAGAGATGAAAAGAGGATGACTTCTATTAATCTGAAAGACTGAAATTCGATACATAACCAAAGAACAATTATGTCATCAAAAAATTACAAAATAGGGAGCTCTGGTCAACTAGTTGACGACCTTAACAAAATATTAAAACTACCTATTTATACTCAGAACAATTCGCCACCACCAATAGTGTGACCTGGACACTACAATCAAAGATTTGCGTCGACGAATTCTTCTGTCAGACGTGAGCTCAGATCGACATGGGTCTGTAGGGAAATCTACTCGCAGGGGTACCACGGGATGACAATTCAGTCCCCACGACCGGACTTTCCATACCTTTTGTTTATGGGGTGAGCTGAGGTTTCAACCACCAAACCTACCCTTCATTTACTGCTTTTCCTCGGAGATTGAACGAGACTTAATTCTCATGGGGTGTCCATGTGCCAAGGCTATAAGGGTGCCATATGTTCGTACTGATGGATGCCACAGATCTGGATCTTCTGGGCTCGGGCTCAGGGAAAATCAAATATGAAATCTCGCTTACCTTCTGTGTTTTTTACCTGGAGTTTTCGATCTATTGACGCGCATCCACTTCAATCAATGAATTTTCTCCTACTTCAGGATTTTTACCCCTTCAATCGGATCGACAACCCTTTTGCTCCCTTCTCTATCAACGATCGAGAGCTACTTCGGGTCTTCGAGCTTTCCCCCCCTTTCTTTCCTCCAAAGCTCTAGATTTGGCTTCAGGTGTCCCTTTGAATTGGGCCTTCGGGCTTTGGGAAAACTAAAACTCAAACTTACTTTCTTTCGAAGAAAAACATTTGGAGCTAAGGATATGACGATGCGTGGCCTCCAAAGATCGATGACTGAGACACTTTTAGATCCTCCAGGCTCCGGGAAAATCAAATCTCAAACCTCATCCTCTTCTTGCGCTTTTACCCGGAGCTATGGATACGACGATACATGGCTCTTGCTGATCAACAACTCAGTTTCACTTTGGGCCTTCGACTACTTTGGGACTTCGGGCGCTTTGGCACTTCGGGCGCTTGGCGCATTTCTCATTTCAAAACTCCCGAAGTAAAACTCCTGGAGTGACATATCTGATGACGCGTGGCATTTTGGATTTGGATGGTCGAGATCCTCTTTAGGACTTTTAGTACTTTGAGGCTTTGGGAGGCACTACCGCTAAGATCAATGATTCCCTGTTGATTATGAGATCAATGATCCATGCTTGCTTCAGGAGTTTGGGCTTCGGCTCTTCGGAAGTTTTATGCACTTCTCACTTCGAAACTCCCGAAGCTCATTTCCCCGAACACTTGGATGGACTGCCACCTGTCCCCCTCAAGATCAATGACTCATGCTTATTTCGGGGTTTTTCCTCGACACTATACTTCACGCAAATTTAAGGCTATGAATGCCGGTGAGCCACTGATCTGAACTACTCCAGGAATTTCCGTCTTTGAAAGAATAAAACTTTATTTTTCTTATGCTTCAATCTCAAAACAAACTGTTTTAAGAAAGATGTGCTTTGTGTTCATGGTTTCATCCTACACGATCAAGGATTTGGACAATTGGTTGTGAGCTGAAAAAATAGGGAGAACAGGGTGCACAAATGATCAAGGGAAAACAAAAAATGATGTTATTGGACGAAGGGGTAAAACTTCAAGAGTTGGCCTGCGAAAAGGATAGAGACAAGGAAAAACTATAGACTTAGGTAGAAACCACAAACCCACCGGACTCTGAGAAGTTCATGTGATAACACTTCCCTCGTTTTAGTGAAGGATAAAGATCCAACACAAGGGAGGCTTCCCTAGCAACCTCAAAGGATCCTATAGCAAGCTAAGGCAAGTTTAGGCCCCCCTATCTTGGTTGCTTGATTAGCTAGGTCAAGGTTAAGGGAAAGGTAAATATGAGTTAGAAAAAACAAGTTTATTGTGCATGTGTGAGGGGATTTACTAAGAAAATCAATGATTTTTATTGATCTAGAAAAGTAAGTTAAATGCCCCAAAACACTAGTTGCCAAAAGAAAAATAAAGGCTATAACAAAACTTGTAGGAAATATAAGATACTGGAGCATGTAACAAGTTTACAACACCATTAATAATTCAGTCCTAAAATTAGCAATAATGCAATGGAAAATAATTCCAAATATTAACTAAAGACTACCAAACCATAGACTAATGATTGCTTGAAAGAAAAAGAATTAAACTATGATAATTAGATGCAATATGACAAACCCTAAAGGATGAAAATGCAATTATTAAAACAATAATGACGTTAGATGGTAAATCCAGGCTAAGATGCAAGACGTTAGGCTAGGAATGATAAAAATATGAGAATGCAATGAAAAATTAGTCCTAAGTTAACACAAGACTTTGAGGGAGAGAGATTAAACTAGGGTTTATTTTCACTTGTAATGAGAGAAGTACTAGTGTCGTCTTAAATCCTTGGGCATGTGGAGTCAATGCAACCTTCAAGGAGGATAAAAGGTAAATAAACTTCAAGGGTTAAATTCTATGGGGATGTACAATCAAAATCCCTAGGTTTAATCCTCTAGGAAAATAATTCGGGGGTTGCACAATCACAATCTCTAATGTTGTCCTATGTTTCTATGACTTCTAACAAGAGATCCAAGGTGGAACAAGTTCAAACCCTAGAGTTGTACAATCACAAACTCTAGGATATTACTATCAAAGACAAGTTTAGGGGGATGTATAATCACAATCCCTAAATTTGACCTTATATGCTTTAACAAGCTTAAGATAAATGATTAACAAGGAAGCATATGCACAATTGCAATCCTTCTATGGTTTTCCAACAAAATTATCCAAAGAAACAAGATAACATGCAACTTATCCATAATTATATAGGGAACTCACTTAAAATACCAAGAATGAACATAATTACACGGAAATAAGACTTACTATACCTAGGCATTATGCACAAGGAAACCCTAATTTCATGAACCATCGACCAAAAACATGTAAAGCACCCACAAATTCACTCTCCAAGAGGTGTGCATAAGTTACGAGCCTTTTAATTAACTTTCTAATTAATCTAGAAGGGAATCAAAGGGACAATACATTAAATCTTGACCCGAGGTTCTATTTGGACTTGCGAACTACCATGCAACATATATGTAGGCTACACCTTCTTCTTATATTGGTTTGTTTTGTTGTTGTAATTTCAACAATTACTTTTATGGATAGGGTATGAAAAGATTCACAACTTTGTCAAGGTTCTACAATCTTCAGAAAGGAAATCACACTTGCGAAAAGGAAATTGACTAACTAATTGTAGAAAAGAGATCTATCAACTAAATGCAGGAAAGGAAATCTAACTAAGTACATGAAATGAAATGAATTAATCTATTTGCATAAAAGGAAATTGGTTAATCTACTTGCAGGAAATGAAATTAACTAGGTATTGGAAGCAGAAACCTAGCTCTTGCAAAAATGGTCACTATTATTATTCTAAATAGTAAATACAAATATCACAATAAGTACATTCATTCAAAGGATTTTGTTGTAGAAATGAGTTTGAGAAACATTGCAAATTTAATTTCCAATATTTATTGAAATCCCGAGTAGCTAAGAATCCTGATCTTTCAATGGAAATAATACTTTTCTCTACAATAAAGATAATTCAAAAATGTTATGATCAAACCAGAAACCAATTGTAACTGAGGATGGAAACTCAAACTGCTTCAAAAGAAAAATATATGTTTCTTAAATTTGATCTATTAAAAAAAAACAATAGTCACTAAATGCAAAATGGAAATTTGGTTTGAAAATGGACAATAATGTTTTTCCAAAAAGAATTATTCTACCACAATTGAAAATATAACGGTTCCAAAAAAAAATAAAAAAAATTGATACAATAATTCTCAAATAGGAATTAATGAAATCAACACAATCACTCTTCAACATAAATTATCAAAATTGAAATTGTATAAACCTAATTGATTACTAGAACACCTATTATTGGAGGTGGGCCCCTGCCTCCTTAGATAGAGTGTTGGAGAACACTGTAGTAGCTACTTATCCAACATTATGCACACATAAACGAAAGATTGGAAATCAAACTCGCACAGGTCTTTAATTAAACAAAAATCCAAATACCAAGCAATAATGTAGCAATGTCTCCCTCCCTACGAGGCAGGAGGTCCGCCTCTTATATAGAAATCCCCTCAATCTATGCTAAGACATATTTTAATTATACATGCTTTAGAACTATTGGTTCTCAAGTTGTCTTTGACACCAATTATTTATCTTTTCTCTATATTCGTGTTCGACAAATTTCAGATTTGTTGACCCGCAGTTTAATCACTAACTGAAATTACACATAAATATACATGTTGCTTTTTTTGGATTCAAAACTTGGGATGTCAAGGTAGATCATTATTTGTGCGCTAATGTGTTTATCCCAACTCAGTATTACCATTCCTATGATTCTCAAGCTTATTCGTTGGTTCTTTGTTGATTGGTTCTAATTCCATGGGTCCAAAATTGGAAGGGGTTGGATTCGTGATTTGTCTGTCCTGTAATCTAGTGACAATGACTTCCTTGTAGAATTTTGAATCATCAATAGTCAGCTACAGGTTCATTGTAGATTCCCCTCTACTAACTCATAGTTTGGTTATGGTATTCATGTATCATTGTCACAACTTACCCATAGTTTGGCTGCGGGATTCCTGTAGTGTTCCCACAACTTACCCATAGTTTGGCTATGGGATTCCTGTAGCTTTCCTATGACATAAGACTGTGACATATTGCCAACAAAGGTTGAAAAAAGATGAAAAAATATAAACTAATAGATACCTTTTCCAAAATGCCATTTCGAACACAAAAATGGTGGAAAAACATTAGAAACGATAAGCAACGGTTTATGAGAAATTGCCAAAATTGTGCAAAAAGGGTGCCAATGTTGGGTCCCATCATCTCCCCCCAACTAATATTATTGCATGTCCTCATGAAATTATATTTGTTCCTCTTGATTTGATGACTTTGATTGTGGAGACTTCAAGCAAACAACATTCCAATGATAGGAGTGGCCTTCTTCTTCCACTTTGTAGTAACCCAACTTTTGGTGGGTGATGGCCCACAAGTCTTCTTCATCATCTCCTTCCTCTAAGGAGTTCCACAAAATAAGGAAATGAAACTTCAATCCAACCCAATGAATACCATGTTCTTTCATACAATCAATGTGCTTGGGAAACCAATCTAAAGCTATTTCAAACCTAGCTATAGTGAAGTGATTCTTTAATTGAAACCTTTATGTCAAAGAATAATTTATTCTCTCAAGGCCTAAGAGAGATTCTAGTCTGTTGTAGGTCACCCATTACTCACAGTCTTTAATGGCCAACTTTTGTGCCTTTTGAATAGACATAAATAACTATTGATCCTGCATCATTCTTGCTTTCTCCGAGAGCAACTTAGCTAGTTTTGGGGCCTCTAGTACCCACAATTCATCACTCCACTCAAGATAATCCACAAAAGAGAGTGTATTTCTCTACTTAATTTGATTTCTCATGAAGGAGGTGAATTCTCTAAGCTAGATGTCCTCGAACAATTGGTTTGGATCCCAGTCATGAAAGTGAGTCATTATTGAAATAGGTTGATACCATGCGCACAATAGTCCATGGTATTCTTCACTCCTATTAGAAAATGAAGCTATGAAGTGTTGTGGAAGTCTAATGCAGTCTGGGTTTCCTAAATTTATAGCCCCAATTTGGAAAGAAATAAGATGTTCTTTCAAGTAGATTGAATAAGCTAGTGAGGGTAACTGATGATCCCTCATTTTATGTGCTAAAAAGCACAGGTATTTCTTATAATATTTTAATTGTTGGACCTAAGTGATTAACTTTTGAATCACCAACTCTACCTCCTTAATTCTAAGTTTCCCAGCTTCCTCTGTACATGCTTCATCTTTTTTTCTCCTCAGTCAAATAAACTAATTCCACTTCTAAACATTTAACCTTATCCATGATGTGATTTTGGTTCATCCTCTACTTCTCCTGGTGTTTCGTCTGGGATTTATTCTTCTGATTTCTCCTCGATCTTCTCTTCTTCTTTCTCCTCAATCTTCTCTTCTCTACAAGCACCGGGTTGATTTATTTCATCGAGGTCTGAAAAGAGTTTCTGTCCTCTTTCACTGTGCTTTGTTTCCTTGATGGCTTGAAAAAATGCGTCCAAGCCCTGTTGGGCCTCATAGTTTTGTAATTTTTCTTGGGAAATGGCCAACTCTTCATATAAGGCCAAATGCACTCTTAATATTTTGTGAATTTTCCTTATCTTTTTATGTTATTTTAAATACTTCTTGGAAAACAGGGGTTGAAACTTACCGAATAGTATAGCTTTTCTCTTTTTCCTTTTCTTTGGTTCCAACAACTTGGCCTCTCCAACAATAACTTCTTCGTGATTTGTTGGGATATGTGAGCTTGGTTCTACCATCTCATTTGAATTTTGGTCCTCTTGCTTGTGCATGGTTTCCTTTGATTGTTCTGGAAAATTTTCCATGGGCTCCACTTCTTCCAGGTTTTCTTCATCATGTACTTAGTTTTTCACCTCCATATTCTCTTTTTCCTCTATCACTTGTTCTTCTATTTCCCTCAATCGATTTCAAGGTGATTTGGAGGGTTTGGTGACTGGGGAATCCTTCCAAAAACTTCTTCTCCTTGGTTGTGATGGTCCCAATTCTCACTCAGAGTCCTTATGTGGGGTCTCTTTGTTCGATGCCATGTCATCATCTTTTCCATTATCGCCAAAGACGATACATAATGACCCTGTAGTCTTTGCCACCTTTGTAATTTCTTGAGATTGTGTCAAGCCCATGAAATCATTCAAACTTTTTCCTTTCTCTATGAAGGTGCTTTCAATGATTACTTTGATCAATCTATCATGGGCCAAGCTTGTTCTAGGGTTTTTGGCTTCCTGGAATGTATTTCACATCATCTCCACTGATTTGAGCAAGAAATATGGAATATTAATGTACCTTTGGTGCCTCAAATGACTCAATAATTTGAAGTGATACCCTAACATCACGTCGTATCTCCCTTCGCACGTTATCAATTTCAGGGTACCAAGGGCTACCTATAGCCAAGGTGGTGGAAGTGATGCCCTTTGCACCTCCTTCTCTATCCTTTTAGTTTCATTCTCTGCTAGGAACTCATCGCGAACCATCTTCACCATGGACCTTCACCCAAACCATCTCTCCCCAGTTTGCGGTAGGTCGGTCACCTTGTCAACATTCTCCTCTTCAAACTATATTGTCAACCCCCAAACCAAAAAAACCTGCTTACTATTAACATGCGTGAACTCCATAGCCACTGCCATGTTTCCTCCTTTTAGCTTCTCAAAATACCTCATCCACTCAACATATTCAAAGTAATTACCCTCACATTATTGGGTTCTCTCCTAATATATGCCCCCCGCATTGTACCTGAGACTGTAATTATACTTGTTGAAAGGGAAGGTTTCCAATTACAGATACAAAGGTTATGGTTGAAAGGTTGGATTGCTAGGGTTTTTAAATGGAAAACTCAGGTCATTTAATGTGAAATTATATTTCCATGTGGACATGTGTCATAACGGATGGTGGATGCAGTAATATAATCATTAACATGACAATGAATTGGCATAAGAAAGAGTCATCATGATTGGTGATGGCGATGTTAAGTGTGACAGGGACATTTGTACTGTGGTTTTTACTACCGCTATCATAGTTTTTCATGGCTATCAATTCAGGCATGCTTCTTCTAAAGTAGACTTGGCCTATAATTTGATATATTAAAGAGAAACAATAGTGACTAAATGTGAAATGGAAATTTGGTTCGAAAAGGGAGAATAGTAGTATTTTTCTAGAAAGAATTATTCTACCACAATTGAAAATATAACGGTTACAAATAGAAATAAAGTAGAATCGATACAATAAATCTCAAATAGGAATTAATGAAATCATTCAACATAAATGATCAAAACTAAAATTATATAAACCTAATTGATTACTACAACACCTGTCATTGGAGGTGGGCCCCTGCCTCCTCAGATAGAGAGTTGGGAAACACTGTAGTTTCTACTTATCTAACATTATGCACACATAAATGAAAGACTCAAAATCA
This sequence comes from Picea engelmannii, assembly GCA_009831015.1. NCBI lineage: Eukaryota > Viridiplantae > Streptophyta > Pinopsida > Pinales > Pinaceae > Picea > Picea engelmannii. The sequence goes on from ML833853.1 coordinate 33,711, forward strand.
AAATCACACATGTATTTAATTAAACATAAATCATAATATAAAGAAATAATATAGCAACGTCTCCCTCCCTACGAAGCAAGAGGTACACCTTCTATATAGAAACCCCCTCAATATATGCTAAGACATATTTTAATTAGACATGCTTGAGAATTGTTGGTTCTCAAGTTGTCTTTGAAAACAATTATTTATCTTTTCTTTATATTTGGGTTTAAAAAATTTCATATTTGTTGACCCGCAATTTAATCACTATTTGAAATTACACACAAATATATAAGCTTCTTGTCTATATTCAAAACTTGGGATGTCGAGGTAGATTATGATCCATGTGTTGATGTGTTTATCCCAACTTGGTATTACCATTTTTATGATTCTCGAGCTTATTCCTTGGTTTTTTTTCGCTTGGTTATGATTCCATGGGTCATATATTGGAAGTGGTTGGATTCATGATTCCTTATTCCTACAATTTGGTGACAACAACTTCCTTGTATAATTATGACACATCAATAGTCGACTACAGGTTCATTGTAGATTCTCCACTACTAACCCATAGTTTGGCTATGGGATTCATGTAGTATTCCCACAACTTACCCACAGTTTTGATACATGATTCCTGCAGTGTTCCCGCAACTTACCCATAGTTTGGCTATGGAATTCCAGTAGCTTTCCTGTCACATAAGACCGTGATATGTTGCCAACAAAGGTTAACAAAAGATGAAAAAATATAAACTAACAAATACCTTTTCCAAAATGCCATTTTGAACACAAAAAGGGTGGAAATACATTAGAAAAGATAAGCAAGGGTTTATAAGAAATTAACAAAGTTGTTGACTTAATGAGAACTGTGACCTCAAAACGAGAACTCTAGCCCTTAAAACCCATATTTTTGCATAAAAAACACGAAAATCAACCCCCAAATTAAAAAGTGGCGCTACTAGTAGCACCATTTTTTGTAACTGGGTCAAAATTACAATTTTTTTCAAGCATGAGCTTAAAAAATCAAATAGTTGCTCAAAAAAAACCTTAAAATCAACCCCCAAATCAAAAAGCGTGTTACCGGTAGCACCATTTTCCTAATCGGGTAAAAATTACAATTTTTTAAAGCATGACCTTAAAAAAAATAATTGCTCAGAAAAACCTTAAAATCAACACCTAAATAAAAAAGTGACGCTACCTAAAGCAAAATGTTTTTTCTAAACGTTAAAATTGTAGTTAATTACGACCTAATTAAAAATGTGGCTTTGACAACAAATCACTGTGCAAATAAAAAACTCAAAATTGGATCCTAAATGGTCACTTGAAAATTTATTTACTATTTTTTTAAATTTACATTAAAAAATAAATAAAGAGAAAGGAGAAAATATTCACATTTTTTTAATGAAGAAAAAAACACATTTAAAAAAATATATTCAAAGCCCAAATTAAAAAAAAATTAAAAAAATAATTAAAAAATTTTACTCAAAACAATAATTTAAAAAGAATATATA
>ML833853.1:36971-55458 GCA_009831015.1 Picea engelmannii
TGCATCCTTCGTTTGCAATGCAACTTTTTCCCAAGCCCTTGCCATTTAATTTATTATGGTCCGAACATTGGGTGCTATGTGCAATGGAAAGTAAAGAGCACCACAATGCCACTTGAGTGCCATATGTAATGGAAAGTAAAGGACACCGCAAATGTATTCCCCCAACAAGTGGGACATTTATTAATTATATGTTTTAGAAGGTCCTTGATTTTTATGGAGTAGCATTTCATTGCTCTCATGACCTTAGGGCGAGCATCTAGAAGGATAATGATTGGATTTTAACTTTTGACATCTACAACACTTCTTGGCCTTTAGCCCCTTCTTCCCATGAAATGAGGTACAAGCCCTTCTTGGTGTCAATGAGCCGAAAATCCCAAAAGATGAGTAAGAAGAAGGGGAAGAAGTGTGGAAAGTGGTAAGTATGAATGTGAATGGTATGATGACCCTTCAAGAAACCTGATCCATGATTTCTGTGAGATCTTTCTCTACAAAAATCCTATAATGAGGACCTTTTACTAACGCTTAATTGCATGTGAAAATAATCAAATAATCATTAAGCATTACATATAAACGTGAGAAAATTATCATCATGATGTACATATGTGTAATTTAATCTCTACTTAATCCAACGAGAATGCAATAAAAAACTCACACATATAATTTTACAGCCATATGTTAATGGAGTTCACTAGAACCTTTTGGCTACGTCTCTAGATCCACTTGGAATATAAATCACTTTATTATCCTTCCTTTAGCACGGATGAAATCTTCTCACAAAATGTGGCACATGCTCCTTACAGGGCGAAAATCCCATAGCAACCTTCGCTTTTACAAAGAGAACTTAATGCTCTCACATAAGTGAAATTTATTCAGACACCATAAGGACTACATTCCTCTCCATGCATAAGTATCTCAAAGGGGCCTCAAGGGGGCCTCCCTCACAATGCTTACATAAGGAATTTATATAGTTTGCCTCTCTCCATAATTCAAGGAGACAAGACCCACAATTTTAGGATACAATAACAACTCAAGGACAAAAATGAGAAAGCATCTCAACCAACCTTAACTTTCCCTTGAGACTAGGAAACCACTTGTGATAAAATGAGGAAGAATCCCAAACCAACTCATGAGACTCCCAACTTCCTCTTAAAATTAAGAAACTAATTTGTGAGGTAAGATTCTCACATAAAATTAATTTCCCCTTAAAACTAGGAAACTAATTTGTGAGTTGGATTTTCTCACTTAATTTTAATTTCCTTTTTACAAATCAAATGAAAAATACATGAGCACTTTATTCTAAAAAATATGAAGCATTTTTACAATATGAAGCATTAAACATTCCTTTTAAACTTTGTCACCTATCATCAATTAATATTTTAATGATATTCTCCATGGTGTGCAAAGTATAAATCCTTTTGTGGAGAAACTCTGACTTGAATCTCCACAATCAACTTCTAGGAAGAGTCTTACACTCCACGATGTGCTTCCCTACTACTTGATCTACATAAAAAAATGTCTCTGACAGTCTGCACCCTTCTTCTCCTTCACCTTTGTACCTCAGAATGAGGATGAAAATGTCGACACTTGCACCAATGCAAATTTGTAGTTGATGCATTGATCTGCATAACAAATGTCTCTAAAAGGATGCACCCTTCTTCTCCTTCACCTTTGTACTCCAGAATGAGGATGTCGATGCCAACACTTCCATCAATGCAAATATGTAGCTAACAATACATGGATTACAACTTTTCAAAGTAGTACCATACTTTCCAAGAGTTTATAAAACACTCATGGAAAAGTTTATAAAGCACTCATGGACAAGTTTAAAATGATTGTCAAGATAGGCCTTAGGTAAAATAATGCCTCTTGCTCAATAGTGGATATAAGACCCATTACAATGTTGTCAAAACAAGCTTAGGAAAAACAATGAATCTCACTCAACAGTGGCTACAAGACCCATTACAATGTTTCCAAAACAGGCCCAGGAAAAATAATGCCTCTCACTCAACATTGGCTATAAGACCCGTTGTTACAATTTTAGAATTTGTAAATAGAAAAATATCAAATTATGATTTATCAATTGTCATAAATAAAAAATTTGACAAAAGATTTCTACTTTGTAGCCAAAAAGGAACTGACACGATGGTTTTATAATTTCTATTACCATGTTAGTCCTTTCAAAAGGAAATCATTATTAGAAAATCCATTCATGGTAAATAAAATTGTCAGTCAGTCAAATCACATATCTACTTTTCAGGGAATTATATCATTAAAGATTTTAAGACCTATTTGAAAGGTCTCATATCTGATTGCCATGATGGATAACAATCATTTTTGTTCTATTTATACATAATGAAACTCAGAAGATCATTGTAACTTTTATGTGCCTTGTTAATTAACATTTACGGGTTTCTTTGTTGCAAGTTTCACAATTGTTTTGTTGTAAGATCCCGAGGAACTGCAGTAAAGACGATTATAATGGCTAATTTAGATTGAGAAATCTTCGTTTGTCTCGTGACAATTGAACGAATTTTTGTTGTAAATATTTTCAGTAGCACTATATATAATTTATGGATTTTACATGTTTAACTTGTACTTTTTTTTTTAGGGTGAAATTAAGTTGATAATAGTTTTTGAAAATATTGACTATATTGTTTATTTGATTGAAGTGTTTAGTATTTGATCGGAAAAAATTTGAAGTGTTGATTTTGCAGAGTTCTAATGGAGAAATTTAATGCAGAAAACTTGGAGAATTTTCTCTCATTTGACCGTCTAATGTTGTGACAAATTAATGGCCAACCCAAAGTTTGGGACTATAAGTTGCATGTTATTTTGATTCCATTCATGGTTCCATTTCATATTTTGAGATGTCGGTGTTCTTGTTCATTCAAATATCCCAAAGTCCGAAATCCCGAGAGTCACAACTATGTTTTGAAGGTTCTGTTTCCTTTTATCACAATTCTATCACGCAAAGTTCATTTTCGGGTTTCGGGAGGTTTCTCTTTAAGTTCTTCACATATCTTGTATTCTGAAATCCGATATCTGAGAATTAAGTTAATACAAAGTTAACTCATAATCAAGGTTTAAATAACCTTTAATAATCCCTAATCATATTTGTCGATGTGTCCTATGCCACCTCACAATAGTGCCTCATGGTGACACGTGTCATCTATACTTTGAGACCCATGTTATCACATGTGATGTCATTTTGCCACATCATCACCGGGTTCTCGATTCCTGGGATGTTTGATTTATTCTATCCAATACACACAACATCTCGAAGCCCGGTGATTAAGAATTACATGGGGATTATATTAATAAAACTTGATTATGATTAATTAATTATGATGTCATATCAGAATCTTTGCTTTCGGGATGTTTTGACCTTTCTCATATGATAAACCCGATGCCCGAAGAGCTGAAAATTAAGATTTATGACGGTCATTATAGGTAATTAATCTAGATTTTAGGCAAATAGCGTGCTATCAGGTAATCAATGCGCCATTTTTAATTGATTAAACTATGTCAATTGCATGTGAAATAGTTAATGTCATATTTACAAAGATTTTATTTACGTTTTCAATTTGATTTCAATTTCCATTTTCCCTTGAATTCACATTATTAACATCTTTGTTTGCAGAAAGAACAATTGTTGAACCAAAAATCATGGAGCCACGAAAAGGAAAGAAGCTAACGCAAGTGGAGGAGCCGAACCCAAATTATGATATTTTGTCATATACCATTGCCAAACTTACCGACAATACTAATACGTGGGCACACATGTACATGATGTTTGAATTTGGGGAGTCTCAATTTTCAGAAGATGAAGAGGATGAAACATATGTGTTGCCAAATGACTATAAGAACGTCGCTCAATCAGAACTGAACAAAATCACACCAAGGCCAATATTGTTACCTTATACAAACATGGCTCAATGGGCTTTAGAGAAAGTTGATTTATCAACCAAGACCATTTATAATCGTCAACAAGCTATTGTTGTATCCTTCCGACCCGATTATTTTCAAGTAATGTATAAAATCTCCAAAAACCCAAAGTATACATATAATTTTCAATTCGTTCAAGAATTTAAAGAGAAAGAATGCAATCAATATGATAGAAACATGCATGATATTGTTAGAGAATGGTGGGGCGACAAAAGCAAATTCACGGTAGATAGCCATGGTATATATTCTACTTCCTCTTGTGATGCACCTATTATGTACACAACCATGATGTTGTGTAGGATTCTTGGTAAGAAGGATCTTGCACATTTTAGTGTACAATGGGTCCCAATCATGCATGAGGTCGTAGATGGTTTTTCTTTAAATTAGGGAAAATTGTTATCCAATAATTTGACCAGGCATATTGAAAACTGTAAAACCCTACAATCAAAAGGAGAACATGCTCCCTTTTATATTATGTTTCAAAACTCCTTTCCCTCTCATGAATTGGAATTGGTCACCAGATTCCTCTGATCCTATTCATATTTATCATGACAAGCTATGGGAGGAAAAAAAAAAAAAAAACTTTTATGAGATATGTCATAATGTCATTGGTCCAATTCATGAAGTTTTTTTATGGCTATCATCCACCTTAGATTTTTTACCAGATCATTAAAAACCTAAATAAGATTACAAACTGGTACATTGAAGAAGTTTTTCCTATAGCAGGGTCTTTGGTTGTTATACATCCCCTCATGCATTACCAATATTTCTACTTGATAGATTAGTCTGCAGAGAAGTGTCTTATCAAATAGTTTGTACATGGATAGCTAAGGAGTTAAAGAGTGCTTAGAAAAGAGTATGGCCACCTTATCCTATTCATGTTGGTATATATAATCTATTGGATTTTGGGCATGCTAGAATTGAAGCCCAAGATTTAGAAGACATTAATCTATATTCTATTGAGTTTAAAATGCATGACCTAATTAAAGTGGTTGAAAATCATTGTATTCAAATTGCAACAAAGAAGTATTTGCATGAAGATTATACTTATGATGATATTTTGAAAAAAATGTCACTTCTTATGATTAGGTTTTAGAAAGAATTCAAATTATTTTTGAACAAGAACGTTAAAAGTTTTACAAGTTTCAAAGTCATAGAAGAAGTTGTTTTCCAGGTATTCTTCAAAAAGTGAACTCTAGAGAAAATTTGGTGATATAACAAAGGAACATAATCCTACTCATAATGGAAACCTAGTTGAAGACTTGTCACATGGTTAAAATCCTAAACAACAGAGCCAAACCAATACAAATGAGAAAACATCATCGAAAGATCCAGTTAATGATCCATCAGAGGAATAACAAACTAAGGCTTGGAATGAAAGGAGTTTTGTAGAGCAATGGGCCATTTTACAGAGACGTTTCAACAACACAATAAACCTGCTACTCAAACAACACTACCTGAGAATACTTCTCAGTCAATTATTCAAAGCATTAATACTCAGATAAATAGTATTCAAGATCAGGAGAAGTCTAGTGTTATTGGATCTCCTATCTTATCAATGACTCCTATAACTTCTATTCCTATAGTACAAGGTTCTGAAGTAAATTATGCTGATGATTTAACCTTTATAGGACCAGAGGAGATGCCCCCTGCAAATTTTTTCTTCAACAATAAAAGAAAATCTATTGTTCAGGGAAAAGTTATAAAAAAGGACGGTTCAATATAAATGAGGCAAAGGATATTATATGATGGACAAGGGAAAAATAATCAAGAATTTGAAAAGAATATGACAAACACTTTAGGGGATTTTGCAATAGAAAATCAATGGTCGATAAATGTTTTGAATACAGATATTGATCAGAGGGATTATCCTATTAGTTAGCGACAAGAAATCCTAAAGAAAAAAGATGCAGATATGGAAAAGCAAGTCAATTCTAGGGTAATTCAAGTTCAACAACAATGTCAACAACATATGGAAGAATTGGAGGAAAAGTTGAAGGGAGAAAGTTATCAAATACAACAAACATTGCAAGACATTCTTTCTCTGAAAGAATAATTGCTTGCTCAATTCCAAACCCATGTTAAAAATATTCTTATAGATGTTCCTTCTTTTCAGAAACATGCTTTGGAGATTAATAATGAACTGAATTTAGCTGAGGAAAGCTTCTGTAAAAGCTTGGAAATCATTCAGAAGCAATATCTTATCAACAATGATTCATTGAAAGTTATTGCTGATAGAGAAAAAGAGTTAGTATCAGCTCAACACAAGTTTCAAGAATTTTCGTCTTGGAAGCATAATGTTACTATATAGGGAATTGTTCAATTCCCAGAATTAGAACAATTAAGAGGAGAAATGGCACTGAAAACATGGGTACTCAATTTAAAGGAAAGCAAAAGATTGGCCAGGGAGGTAAAAGTTTCATGTATAAATTCCTTATTAGCAATAGATGTTGAAATAGATGAAATTGATCACAAGGATGTTCACTCTTTCATTGAAGCATTCAATGTAAAGGAAAATATGAGTAATTTGGAGAGGAACAAAGAAAATAATAAAGAAATCATCATGCAGGTGAATCAAATAAATTTGCAAGTTATAAATCAATTCTTGATGGAACAAAGTTTACAATGTCAAAATACCAAGCAATCTACACTCAAAATTCAACAAAGTTTACCTTTGGTCCATAGAAAAGTTTATAGATTTGAATTTAATGTGTGTCTAGAGATTCCTAAATTCATAGTTGTATTATTAACAATACATGCTCAGTGCAAGGGTCAACAAGAAACACAAGTGTCTACGAGCAAGCAGATGGGAGACAAATCATGAAATGACTGGCAAAGAGATTTATAGAGATTGGACAAATGTACAAATTATGTTGCTTTGTAATATTTAGTTTAGATAATCCAGATAGAAGTAGTTGAGTTATAGGGATTTTTTTCCCATTTGGATGTAATTACTTTTATTTTAGTATTAGTTAGTTGTATGGAGTCTAAAAACTCAGGTTCTAACCAATTTTTGGTTATGCAAAGAATTGTATAAATATATACCGATGGTAAATGAAGGAGACTTTTGGCCTGAGATGTAAATGAAGACTTTTACAATAAAAATATTTTTCACATAAATAAGAGAGATTCTGAGATCTAGTTTACTAAATCATGTTCTTTCCTGTGATATGTTTCATATGTTGTCCATTCATGCTACAACTTCAGTTTAATTCATTTATGTTGTAAGTATTGCAATTTCATATTACTTCTGTTGCCATAACTTTAAAGCATCAATCGTGGTATAGTATTTCCTCTATTTTGTTGTGAGTAAAACAAGACCTGTATTTCAATTTGGAATTGCTCATATTAAAACACAATATTAAATGAATTTTATGTTTTTCTTCTTCTATTGAAGGAAAAATCATATTTATCATCCTTGGATACCTAATTCTCTATTCAATTTTGTTTATCCTTATTCTATCATCTCTACCTATGATTTTAAAAAGCATTTAGTTAATCAAATCATGCCTTTCTTTTTCTGACTTTGATTTATTGGAGTTTTCATTGATATTTAAGATTAAAAGGATTTATAAATTCAAATATTATTTACTCTGAGATGCTTTGAGATTGTTTGTTGAGCCAAAAAAAATCTCAAGATTAACATATTTTTGTCACCGTTGTCGGGGATGAAATTGAAAGTGCATTTCCCTAGGGTACGGCAAAGACTAGATTTGATTTTGTAGGGTGAACATAAATTAGATATCATAAGTATGTTCAGTAATTCACCTAGCGACTTTACACTCTTAAGGACCTACTTATTTTTATTGGCGACTTCATTGCTTCAAAGCTGGCATTCGAGAGAAAGAATACCAAGAAGATTCCAGATAGAAAACAAACAACACCTGTCTTAGATCCATAAAATATCCTAAAACCTAAAGGTTATCAAAGACAAACTTATGAATCAACAGGTAAGGTCTATCATCCCAAAACAATTCAATCTAAGATTACTTCTTCTAAAATCAAAGTTAATATCATTGATCCTAAATTAGTAACATCTGAATTTGAAGTTGGTCCATCCCAGATTCATACTAAAACTTCTGAAGAAGTAGCTAATATTGATGAGTTAAAATCCAGTGTTGTTATCTCTTCCAAGATAAAAAATTTTGAAACAAAAACTTCCTTCACTGATTCACCTATTAGTACTCCACATATAAAATCATAAATTTTTGAGATTGAACCTACTGAGGTTAAATTATATGACTTGAAAGGTAAAATTCAATCTTCAAACACAATTATTTTTGGAGACAAACCTTTCCATATTGAAGGAGTTTATAATTTGGAGGTTAAGGAGGAATCACTAGTACCTGGTTTGATTAACCCTGGGCCTAAGTTTAGCCTTCTTGAACCAATAGTTTCTATCCCTGAATTTTCAAAAGATTATTCTTCTTATTTTGATTCTTCTACTATTATATCTCCCATTTATTCTGATCAATTCAAAGAAGAAGATACTTCATCCCAAATTTTACCATAAGTTTCTTATTCACCTACATTGAAGTATCCTTCACCTTATTATTATCTTGCTAATGTTCATCGTTATTTACCTGAAGTTATCAAAGCCTTAGCTGAGCAATTTTTAGAGATATTTCACAATCTACACTTCGAATCTCACATCCCATATCCAAAATCAATCATGGATGGAAATATCCCTCAAGGGGGTCCATAGGTAAACCCACCACCACCACCACCTCCTCCCAACGTATTTAATAAAGTAGCTTCTAGGTATTCCCCTTTGGTATTACCTGCTAATCTAAATGATCTCCCTAATAATTATGTAAAACATTTACCCAAATTCAACGGGGAGAATGATGTGAAAACTCTAGAACATTTGTTGTTCTTTGAAGAGTTTGTTGGTGTGGTTGGAGTAGAACACGAGGATGTATATATGAGGCTTTTAGTACAAACATTTAAAGGAGAGGTAAGACTTTGGTTTAAGGGGTTACCTCCTAACTCTATTGATTCTTATGAAGCCTTAGAAGATGCTTTTCTTTGACAATGGGGGGGAAAGAAAGATCATTTGTATTATTTGACTGAGTTTAGGAAATTGAGGAAAAAGAACAATGAATTTGTATCAGACTTTATTAAAAGATTCAATAAAACATACAAGAAAATTCTTGTTGATGTTAAACCATCACAACCTGTTGTAGAAGTTACATTTGCAGGAGCCTTTGACCCAGACTTTGCATTACCGTTAAGAGAAAGAAGGTCAAGAACATTATCCAGAATGAAATAGGATGCAATAGATATTGAATCAAACATGCTAGAATCACATAAATTAAAGAGTAAAGTTGAAACTAGAGCTAGGGAAAATAAAATATTTAAGGAACAAGGAGGATCATCAGGCTCAAGGAAAACTATTCAAGGCAAGAAGATTAACAAAATGGCTAAGTTGATCAAAAATTTATCAAATAGGTTATCTAGGATGGAAATGGAGAAGGTTAAACCTAAACCTAATATCAAAAATCCTAATCAGTTTAGGAGAAATTTCAACACCAACCCTCAAATTCAACAAAGACCTCCAAGAAATGATGATCAGAAAATTCATGCACCTTTTAAAATTGAAAACTTGATAGATGATGAGGAAGACCAGGAAGAAACATAAGAGGAAATCAATTTGGTTGATGATGATGAAAATAATCCACACGTTACCCAAGAAGAGTATGGATGTAATCTCTCAGTTTTGGACAATTTTTTATGAAGATAATATAAACTATCTAGATTATTCATCCTCTCAATATAGGTTATTTGTTGATGCAATTCTTGTTGAATTACATAACAAGTGTGATTTGAGACATAGACCAAAGAAAGTTGTTGATCAAAATACACCTAAGAAAATACTGACCAGGGATAAGAGCAATAAATCTTTATCTTCAAAGTAATCTATAGATCAACCAGCGGTTAAAACTCATCCTATAACCAAAATTCAGGAAACAACCAATGAGAAAGAGACATAAACAAAAGAACCAAAAAACTCTATTAGAACCTTTAATCTAGAACATGAAATAAATAAAATCAAAATTCTAGTACCTCTAGTTGAGTTAGCAAAGAATGTTGTTTATAAAAAACATATTTCTAAAATCATTAATTTTACTGACTTTGAAATTCACTTAGATATCATTAATCTTCAGGATGAACGATCGATAGTCATGTTTGAACCAAATATGGAAGATAATGGTGATTTTGTGGCACCTTTTTACATTTCACTAATTGTTCATGATCGCCTTTTGCATAACTGTATGTTGGACTCAGGAGAATCTCACAATATTATGTCTAAGGTTATAATGGAAAATTTGGGTTTACAAATAACTAGACCATATCGAGACTTGTATTCATTCGATTCTTGGAAGGTAAGATGTCTTGGTATGATTAAAGACTTGGTGGTAAATTTAGCCCAAATTCCTTCCAAAAACATTTTGATGGATATTGTTGTGGCAGATGTACCTACTAAGTATGGGATGCTTCTTTCTAGATCTTGGGGCAATAAGTTAGGGGTATATTTTCAGTTGGATATGACTTATGCTACAATTCCATTTTTTGGTGGGCAGTTCACTAGGTTATATAGAGAAAGAAAATTAGCTTATACAATCAATGATTCACAACACCCTCATAATTACCCAGTGTATGTTGCAGATCAAGACTTGGGAAATTGTATATTATCTGTAAATAATGAGTTTGAATCTTGTACAGAAATTGAACAGTTTATCGAGAGTAAAGAAAATGAAGAAATTGAACAGGGTATTTGGGAAATGTATTTTGATGATGCCTCATCCTTGGAAGGAGCGGGGGTTGATATAATGTTTATTTCACCATGAGGTACTAAATAAATTTCTTTTTCTTATAGATTTGAGTTTGAAACTAATGCTTATAATAATGTTTGTGAATATGAAGCCTTGGTTATAAGATTAGAAGAAGCAAGGAAATTAAAAATAAAGCATTTAGTATTTTTTGGGGATGTTGAGCTTATTGTCAGACAAGTGAGGCAAATTTATGAAGCCAAACATCCTAGGATGAGGGGTTATAGGAATCTTGTGTGGGATCTTATTGATAATTTATTTCATACTTTTAATATCACTATAATACCCAGGTTGCAGAATATGTCAGCTAATTCCTTAGTTGTTGCAACTAGTACCTTTAGGCCTCCAAGCACCCCTCATCTAAAATATAAAAATGAAATGAGACATAGACCTTCCATTCCAGATAATACAAAACATTGGCAATTTTTTGAAGATGACCAACAAATCAAAAAAATTATGGAAATGGTAGATTAGTTCGTTGAATTGAATATAGATGAGAAAAAACAAAATGATCCAAAATGGATACTAGGAGAGAACCAGACTTATCAATAATTTCATGATAGGATTGCAGGTCAGAAAGTGTTGTTATTAAAAAATAATCAAATCCGAAGGGATTGATTACATTAGAAAGACTTTTTGACCAAAATGATATTCCTGTTAGGTCTTCTTCAGTGCAACCACAATTGGAGGAAGTAGGAGATTGTAACATTCAATCTGAGGAAAATCCTAAATGCATCAAATTGTCTAAGTATCTACCTCATGAGTATAAACAAAAGTACATTGATATTCTCAAAGAATATGTTGAGGTTTTTTCATGGTCTTATGAAGACCTTAAAACTTATGATACCAACATTATACAACATAAAATTCCTCTAAATCCTAGTATCAAACCTTTTAAACAAAACTTAGACAGATAAATCCTCTTTTGCTTCCCATGATAAAAAATTAAGTAAAGAAGTTATTGGATGCCAAAATCATAATCCCTCTTAGATATTCTACTTGGGTAGCTAATATAGTACTAGATAGGAAGAAAAATGAGGAAATTAGACTTTGTGTGAATTTTCAAAATCTCAACGGAGCTTCATTGAAAGAGAATTATTCCCTCCTGAAGATGGATCATGTTTTAGAAAAAGTCATTGGGGAAAATAGGATTTCCATGATAGATGGTTTTTCAGGGTACAACCAGATCACAATCCATGATGATGATATAGAAAAAACAAAATTCACAACACCTTGGGGTACTTTTATGTATGACAAAGTGCCTTTTGGACTAATGAATGCAGGTGCAACTTTCCAAAGAGCAATGGACATTGCGTTTGTTGGTGAAAGAGAAAAGTTTGTAGTTATTTATCTTGATTTAATTGTGTTTTCAGATTCTAATCAAAGTCATTTGAAACATTTAAAAAATACTTTTGAAAAATGCAGGAGGTATGGTCTATCATTAAATCCTAAAAAATACCACTTTGCCATGCAGGAAGGAAAATTGCTCATCCATATTGTTTCAAAGGATGGAGTTAGGATTTATCCCAAAAGAGTTGAAGCCATTCAAACAAAAAAAAATTCTAGAAACAAGAAAGAAATTCATAGTTTCTTACGTAGGATAAATTTCTTAAGGAGGTTTATGCCTAACTTTGCTGAAATTGTGAAACTTATTACATATATGCTTAAGAAGAAATTATGAGGTCTCCTATTAACGAGAGATATTTGAAGCATTTTATTTAGTAGTTCAGTTTTCAGTTTATTTTTATTTTCCATTATAAATACTGGTTTGGATTGGATTGACATTGAAAATTTTCTTTCAATTTTGGTCTTGGTTTTTATGATAAAATTAAGATTTTTATGACTTATTTATTCTTAATTTTTTTTCAGAAATTTGAAAGGTTTAAGTTTTATTTGATTGTGAAAATTGGTTTAATTTTTCAGCTAAAGTGAATGAAATTCAATAACTATTAGGTTGCTAATTGTATATAAATAAATTCAAAGTTTGAGGATTTCTTTTTAGTTTGTTAGGTTTTAAACTTGAATAAAGAGGGCTTAAACCATTTTTCACTCACTTTTATTATTGATCTCTATAGAAATAGTGGAATTAATTGATAGATGGACTTTAACATGCTATTTTTACAAGTATGGTGAAAATCTGATTTGATTCTTTATCTTTGATGAAATGGCATATTTAGGGTAATCTCTGATCCATATTTAGGAGCGGAACAAACTGATTAACATAATGAATACAATAAACACAAAGATAGGCAGAATAACAAAAATATCTAGTGAACAATATCTTCTATTAAATAATGAAATAGGATGAAACTGTAAAATTGCAGAACTGAATCTTGCTCGAATGGTGGTAGCTATATCTGAGAAGAGATGTGGCTGCTACATGCATCCGTCTGAGTAGAATGGATTACAATGAGGCTCCATAGGCCCTTTTCATATTACTCATGAATGCCAAAACCCTAGACATTCAAAAACCTAACACTAGAAGGTGAAATGCCAAAATTCATGTGGGCCCTATGGGTAAGTTGGTGTAATTTGGTACCTCAACTTCCTAGGGTAATAAATTTTGCATACGACCTCCATTTTAGGCATGTGATAGCTCGTTGGAAAGGTCTTTCAGAGAAATACACATTCCACTATCAGAATCTAACTCTGTCTACAATTTGACTATGGCGAGCCAAAAAAACAATGTTTAGGGCCCCAAAACAACCCTAAAAGTACAACAAGATGTGTTGACATGAAAACATACAAAATAAGACAGTCGGATTAGGTGAGGTTCCACCCTTATCCACCTGGAGAATGTGTGAGGCTTCAGAAAACCCCAGAAGTGAATAACTCACAATTATAAAGCTGTATAGAAAGACGTGTTGAACAAAAACGGACATGAGGAGCCAGTTAGAATAGGTGGGTGGCCACCAATATCCACCTAGATCAATCCTCCCCCCTTAGGAAGAAATGATCTCCATTGCATTGAGTTCCCCCATTAGGTGAGGAAACTTCTGTTGGATTTGGCCCCGGGTGAGCCATTTGCCTTGGTGTATAAGTTGCCCTACCTTGACAACCCGATAAAGTTGGATCCGTTGTTGGCAAGTGCCCTTGACCTGTGTGTCCATGATCTATTCGGTGGATTCTTGTTCCATGTAGTCAGGGTTGAGCTATGTTGGTGTCAGTTGTTCGACGATATTAGAGTTTCCCAATAATGGTGGAAAATATGGCCTAAGGAGGTCCACATTGAATACTGGATGCAAACCAAGGAAGGGTGGAGTGTTGAGCTCAAAATAATTTCTACCTACAACCTTGGTGATAGTGTAAGGCCCATAACGGAGTGGACAAAGCTTCCGATGGGGCCCAGTGAGACGCTCCTTCTGAAAATCTAACTAGACTTTGTCGCCAACCTAAAACTGGTGTGGTACCCTGTGTTGATCGTGGCGTTGCTTGTACTTCGCGTTGGATTTCTGCAAAATCTCTTGGACTTGTTGGTGGATGTGTTGAATCCGATCAATGAATTTGGTGGCTTTGTCGATCGCAGACTGATCAAGGGAAGAGTCTGTCCATGCAGTGGCAAGAGTAAGTGCAACATCAATGGGTCCCAAGGGTTGGAATCCCAGACCCACCTGAAATGGGCTACGACCGATGGAACTATAGAGAGCCATGTTGTAGCTGTGTTGGACATATGGGAGACTCTCATCCCATGTACATGGATGCTTAGAATTGTACATGCGTAGGATGTGCACAATCATCCGATTGATGACCTCGGTTTGGCCATCGGTTTGGGGGTGGAAAGCGGTGGATTTTGTGAGCTTAGTGTCCAACAGAGACCAGAGACTCAACCAAAAGGTGTTGAGGAACCTACTGACGTGGTCGAAGATGATGGTTTGCGGTATCCCAAAGTGGACCCAAACTTGTTCGAAGAAGAGTTTGGTGGTCTCGGCTGCTGTGAAATTCTTCTTACAAGCTGTGAGGATGGCCATATTTGAAAATCGATCAACGACCACAAACACACAGTTATTTTCGTGCTTGGTGGACGACAAACCATACATGTAATCCATTGATATGGATTCCCATGGCTTCTCGGGAATAGGAAGAGGGGTGTATAAGACTTGCTTCTTGATGGATGGCTTGGCAATGGTGCAGGAAGTGTAATATCAGATATACTTGTTGACGTCCTTTCAAATTTTTTGCCAATAAAAATGTTTCTGAAGAAAAACCGCAATTTTCTCTACGCCAAAATGTCCTACCACCTGAATGTAGTGGGCTTCCCAAATCATCTTTGCACGCTCACTTGTAGGAACACAAAGATGGCCCAGGTGGCATAAGATTCTGTCTTGAATGTGAAAATCAGTGACAATAGCGCATGTACCCAAGAGATGATATGTGGTGGTGAAGTTCGGATATTGCTGATAAAGTTAGGGCCACTCCAATGATTCATGTCCATAGGACTGGAGAACAATGGTGAGTGCAGCCACAGGACGCTGAATGAGATAGTCAACGACACAATTGGAGATGCATGTCTTATAATTGATGTTGAGATGGAACTGTTGCAAGTAGGTGGACCACTTTTGATGGCGGTTGTTTTTCAATTTCCCCTGTGTCTGTATGAACTGAAGAGGCTTGTGATCAATGTGTATGATCATCTCTTTGCCTAGAATGTAATGTTTCCATTGACGACATAATTGTACAATGGAATACATTTCCTTGTCATAGGTGGGGTATTTTTGGACAGCATCAAAGAGTGTCTCACTATGGTATGCCACAGGATGCCAGTGCTGAGTGAGAAATGTGCCCACAACATAGTCAGATGCATCCGTCTTAATCTCGAATGGTTGTTGCAGATCAGGAAAGGAGAGTACGGGAGCTGAGCACAAGCAATATTTCAAATCATCGAATGCCCGTTGTTGCTCCTTCCCCCACACTAACTTGGCCCTACCACCGCCCTTGGTCACCTAGCTAAGGGCCCATGCAATATGGGAGAATCCCAACATGAATCATCTGTAGAAATTGGCTAGCCCCAAGAAGCTTTGAAGCTCAATCAGTGTGGTTGGGGTCATCCAGTCATGAATGACATGGATACTAGCTGGATCAACATGTACCCCATGCTCATCAATAATGCATCCCAGGTATTGGACCTTGTTCATGCCAAAAGAACATTTTTCCAAGTTGGCATAAAGCTTGTGTTGTCGTAGAGTGCTCAAAACTTGTTGAATATGCCGCATGTGCTCTTCCCACGTTTTGCTGAAGATGAGGATGTCATCCAAATATACTACCACAAAGGAGTTGGTGAAAGGTCTCAATACATCATCCATCAACCTCATGAAGGTGGTTGGTGCATTTGTTAAGCCAAAAGGCATGACTAGCCATTCGTAGAGACCTTCTTTAGACTTGAAGGTTGTCTTCTGGACATTAGTTGGTTCAATGGGAACTTGGTGGTAGCCAAAATTCAGGTCAATATTGTTGAAGAACTTTCCCCCCTTGAGTTGGTCAAGAAGGTTATCAATCCTAGGAATGGGGTAGCAGTTCCTAACTGTGATTTTCTTTAAGGCTCTGTAATCAATGCAGAGTCGCCAAGTCCTGTCATTCTTCTGCACCAGTACAATCGGTCTTCTGCAAGGGGAGGAGATGGGTCGGATGTGCCCCTTCTGAAGAAGCTCTTGGATCTGACGCATGATTTCGTCATTCTCCATCAATGAGCGCTGATAGACTGGCCCATTAGGTAGAGGTGCATCGGGGGTCAGATCATTTTGATGCTTGACTTGGCAGTGTGTCGGTACCCCTGTAGGTGAGGAGAATATGTCTCTGTATTCTTCCACGATCCCGTCCACTTGTTGTTGCTACAAAGAGAGGCGTTGTGTAGAGGCCACAGATTTGGTGGTGACCTTCTTCTTACTGTGAGCACGAATCACAAAGAAGATGAACTTCCTGATCTGTGAAATGAACTTACTACATTTCTTAGCAGAGATTAAATAAATAGCAGTAGGCGGTGTCACCTCTGGGATCCTGTACAATTATCTACCCAAGGTAATAATAACACTGCGAGGTCTAGAATCATACACAACATGACGCTTCCACAAATATGGTTGTCCTAAAAGAACATCATAAACTTCAAAGGGAGAAATATCACACAGTGCCTCATCTTTGAAAGGCTTGATGTCGTAGGGTAAACAACATTGTTGGATGACACAGAGATCTCTTCCTTGATGGAGCCAACCGATGGTGTAGGGTTGTGGGTGTGGTGTTGTTGGCAAGTCCATCTGCTTGACGACCTCTGCTGAAATTAGGTTCTTCTGACTACCACTGTAAAAAATGAAATGAATCGAAGCCCCCTTGACCCACATCTACGAGTGAAATAAGCATTCCCCTTCCTCTGGTTCTTCTGGTTCACTTGGCCAGACTTTGGTGGTAGTGACTGTGGCACTAGGTTCAACATCGATAATCCACTTCCCTCCTTCAGGATTTGACTTAGAATCAGAATCGACCTCTAACTCAAAAGCCTTCAACTCGGCCATGAGGGACTACTTGGAGCGAAATTCGTCGGTGTTGTGCCAAGGACTCTTATGGTACTCACACCATTTTCCTGTCTCCTTCTTCGTCTTCTCATTACCCTTCTTGTGTTGCGACTTGGACAGATTGTCCTGAGGGAAGCCATCATGGCTTGGTCCCTTATTGTTTGGGTTGGGGTTTCCTTTTCCCTGCTTCGGTTGTGAGGGGTTTGCAAATCCAAACTCTCACCATTTCTGCTTAGATTTATGCTCGATCTTGACAGCGTATCTATAATCCATGCCCAATGAGGCGATTTCCAAGAACTCCATTTCTGTTTGGATGTATATATGCAAAAAACTACGGTATTTGAGCACCAGATGACGCTAAGAATACTTGATACCCAATTTGGTGTGTAGGGTATGTAAAATATTGGTGAAGTCTGGTACCGTCTGGTCCCTTTATTGACGTAGGGTGGTCCATCCAGTGTACTGGTCCTCGTAGCTTCCAACATGGTAGTAATGTTCTTTAATGGCGTCCTGGAAGGAATCCCATGTAGGGGCCACCAAAAACATTGTAGATTCCTCCATGGCCCTTTGCTCAGAGTAAGTGTCCCACCAGTCTTTAACATGGGGAATGACCTTGAGGAGTGAAAAAGTGATATTTTCCCTATCGAAAAAATTGTGGACCGAAAAATATCCCTCGAGCAGATTTAACCATTTACCTACAACATTTGCATCTATCAGTCCTTCAAATAACAAAATATCAAAATTTACATGTACCTTGAAGGAGGTTGCATGGCCGCTTGATGAAGATGCTTCTTCCATGGGCAACCGTCGAAGGATATTCACGAAGTTGTCCATCATCGTGGTACACTATTTCCTCTATTTTGTTGTGGGTAAAACAAGACCTGTATTTCGATTTGGAATTGCTCATATTAAAACACAATATTAAATGAATTGTATGTTTTTCTTCTTCTATTGAAGGGAAAATTAGATTTATCAGCCTTGGATACTTGATTTTCTATTCAATTTTGTTTATCCTTATTCTATCATCTCTACTTATGATTTTAAAAAGGATTTAGTTAATCAGATCATGCCTTTCTTTTTCTGACTTTGAGTTATTGGAGTTTTCACTGATATTTAAGGTTAAAAGGATTTATAAAGTAAAATATTATTTACTTTGAGATGCTTTGACATTGTTTGTTGAGCCACAAACAATATCAATATTAACAAGAC
>ML833854.1:0-15751 GCA_009831015.1 Picea engelmannii
ACATCAGCCACAGTGAAAAATTTGACATCAAAATGACATGTCCATAAGACCAAAAAGACAAAAACTAAAAATGTATAAGAACTATACATATGTACAAGAAGTCACCCAAGGAGACCCACCTACGAGTAATACTTCTTGAGGTAGAGCCCATTTCTAGGCTCCGCTAAAGCGTTCCCTTCAAAATCAACCAGATGATAAGTGCCCTTCTTTAATATTTCCTTCATGATGAACGGTCTGAAACACATGGGTTTAAACTTGCCTGCCCCCAGGGGATCCTTATCTTGGTCATAGACCAGGACAAGGTCGCCTTCGGAGAAAATCCAAGGATGAACGAATCGATCATACTGACACTTGACTCTTTTCTTGTGAGCCTCGTTAGCCAAGGTTGCATCACGTCATTGATCATCGAGTTGCTCGAGATATAATAAGTGTTCTTTAAGTGGTGAAGTGTCTGGCAATAATTGTACTACCAACTTAAGATATGGGATCTGGAATTCTATAGGCAAGACTACTTCCAACCCGTAAACAAGTTGAAAAGGTGAGAAACTAGTGGCAGTCTTTACAGATGTTTGGTAGGCCCACAATGTCGAGTATAACATCAAATGCCAATTTGACTTGGTCGAATTGATCGTTCGTTATAGAATGGTCTTGAGTGACTTATTCACAACTTCCACCTGACCATTCACTTGTGGGTAATAAGGTGATGAGTGTTCTTGTCTCAACCCTAGATTTGACATTAACTCAGACATCATTTTATTCTGAAAGTGATTTCCATGGTCAGTGACAATCTCCTTTTGGATGCCAAACCTTGTTATTATCTGATTAAACAAGAAGAGAGTTGTTGTCTCTCCATCATCCTTGAACGTCGGCATATCTTTGACCCACTTGGTGAAGTAGTCTACTGCTATGATGATATAATAGTGCCCCCTGGCTGGGGGGTGGTGGCATGTAGTATAATAAATCCCCCACTTGGTGAAGGGGCCAACTGTGATGATGGGAAACATGGGAGCAGGATGTGCCCTCATCTTCCGTGAGAATATCTGACACAGGTGGCACTTCTAGACTGATTCAATGCAATATTTTATTAACGTCGGCCAATAGTAATCAGCTCGTAGAATCTTTTGGGATGTTTCCAACCCAAAAAAATGACCACCACATGCCCCAGTGTGGCAGTCGTTAAGGATGAGTTTTGCTTCTTCATGGGTGAGACATCGATGAATTATGAAATCTATACCTCAACGATACAAAGTGTTTTCGAGAATAAGATAGTTTTTTTCCTTATGGCATATACGTCGATGCTCATCATGAGAAGAAGAGGCAGGTCACTTCAAATTCTGGAGATAGACTAGTATATCTCCATACTAGGGGTCTAGAGATAGACTAGTATATCTCCATACTAGGGGTCTGAAGATGCGATCAAAAATATATCTCCTTCAATCGGTGATTCTTCGAGTGTAATATCACCTGAATCGAACGGAAGTTCCGAGATGAGTTATGCAAAGACCATCGACTTTTTGGATTTCGGCGAAACAAAATCCAAGTCAAATTCCTGGAGGATAAATATCCATCTACTGATCTTTCCATCAATTACGCATCATGTCAACACATATTGGAATGGATTCACAACAGCAATGATGGTGGTTTTGCGAAACAGGATATAGTTACGGAACCGTTGGACAGCATGAACTGTTGCCAACGCAAGTTTCTCAACATGGGAGTAGTTGAGTTCTGGTCCAACCAGGCCTAGTCTCAAGTAGTAACTAACATTCTCTTCAAGAAAATCGTCCTGTTGAACCAAGACCATGCCGATGGTCGACTCTGCAGCGGCCAAGTACAATAAGAAATATTTATTATAATTGGGTGGCTAAAGTAGGGGGGAATACGTGAGGGCACATTTCAACGCTTTGAAAGAGTGTTGAGTGGTTTCCTCCCAATGGAATGGAATGTCCTTCTTTATTATACGTATGAACCCTTTTGTGATATCGGCATATTTTGCAATGAAATGCCATAAAAAGTTTTCTTTTCCCTGTAAACTCTGAAGCTGAGGGACTATGCACAGAGGAGGAAACTGAACTATCGCCTCAACCTTTAAAGGATTGACTATGATCCCTGTTGTCGAAACTATGAAACCTAGAAGATGACCCAACGTCATGCAAAAACTGCATTTGTTTGGATTCAAGTGAATCTGATAGTAGCGACATTGCTCAAAGATAAGTTGGAGGTGTGTGGGATGATCATCTCTCTTATGAGATCGTGATGCTAAATCATCAAGATAAGCCTCGACTAGGTGTTTGAGATCGTGGAAAGTAAAAGACATGGCCCGCTAAAAAGTGGCTCCGGCATTCTTCGGGCCAAAAGGCATCTTCTGATAAGAAAATTTACCCCATGGATAGATAAATTTGTTTTATGATGGTCCTCGGGTTTGATCTGTATCTGATTGTATTCCGAGAAACCATCCATGAAAGAAAAGACCTCGCAGCCTACGCATTCATCAGAAATCTGGTCAATAAATGGGGTGGGAAAATATCCTTTGGACAGGACTTGTTCAAAACATGAAAGTTCGTATATACGCGAATCGTACCCTGCTTTTTGTTGACTAGAATGGGATTCGACACCCATTGAGTCAATTGGACGGGGTAGATGAAACCAGCTTTGAGTAGTTTCTCTACTTCATCCTTAATAGTTGTTTCTTTCCGAGGATTAACCGGATGAAGCTTATTTCAGACCAGCTTGGCATCAGGGTAAGTCGTAATCTCATGTTCGACGATCCTTGGATCAATCACTGGCATTTCCTTGTAAGACCAGGCAAAAATGTCACATAATTATTTAAATAAATCTGTATAGATCTGAATCTCCTCAGGGGAACAATCTTCTTCGATGAAGAAATTCTCCACGACGTTAGGGGTTTTGGAGATATCAATAGGCATAATTTTAGCGATGGTTTCCATATTACCCTCGGCATAAACTACGTGCATAGCCAAAGGATTGATAAGACAAGACCTATCTCCAGTCATAGTCAACACAAGTTCTCCTGCCTTTATTCTTCCTAACTCTGGGAGGAAATATGATATGTGATGGAGATCATCCCAGGATCTATCTAGACCAATCAATGCCTCTAAAATCACCTCGTCTGAGGGCAAGACCAGGTCTAAGGAATCGGTAGTGGCAAGGGAACCTTGAGCCCAGGCAACCTCGGGAACTGGATCTAACTACTGTGCGGGAGTCGGATAGGGGTCAACGGAAGCTTGATGGAATATAGAGTATAAGACTTATGTCATGGACAAGGGCATGGACATGTCATGGTTCCCTATCCCTTCCATTGTGGCTGATGGGGAAGGAAGAATCCACGAATCATTAAAGTGAGTCATGCGGAACAACGACACTGAAAATATTTCAACCTTAGGTGGGTCGGGGACAGCTGATATCATTTTGACATCACCGGAAGGAGGCAGGTAATCGAAAGTACCCATGAGAGGTGGGCACAAACCAACCCCCATGTTGACAATGTCAGGTTCTGGGTTATCAATCATCGGGACTGCGGATGCCCCCGATGAAGGGTCGGGTCTGGAGAAATACATTTGATCAATGGTCACGATTTGAGCCTCATGTGGAAACAATAAGCCCCAAAAAACTGTGGCAACCACTACATGTATGGCATATGTCCAACTCCTTCCTAATAGGAGGTTGTAGTCGAGAGGTGCATCGACCACTTCAACTTCGACGCACACGGTCTTCCCTCCTAACTACATAAGGAAAGAAGGAATGATTCCATGTGGTCTAAAAGAATGACCATCGAAAGCCATAATAAGATTAGGTGAAGGAGACAGAACAGGTTGGCCAATTGCCTTCCAACACGCCAATGACATCATGCATTTAAAGGCACCCTCATCAACCACTGTACCAAAAATATTCTGGGTAGACGATTTCATGGGGTGAGTGACTACTATCTGAAATGCGACGTGGTATGGGAGATGAGGCTTCAAGTCAATTGTATCAAACGTGATAGTTCCTAGATTATATGTCTCAATGGATCCTAAGGCAGTTAACAGAGCCTTTCTCTACGAAGGAAATCTTTGGAGGACATCCAAAGCAGACATCGTGCAAGGGGTTTGTGAAAAATCCTCCACCACAGAGTAATTATGAGCGGCCCTCGCATTTGGATTATGTGAATCCTTCTTGAACGCCCCTTTCAGGATGCATGTCATTGTTTCACCCATCATTCTCTCGATCTGGAGAGGAACAGACAAGTTTTCGGATTCTTTACCCTTTTTGGAAGTACTTGGCATTCCGTAATCATGTGCCCTAGTAGCTATGTGAGCTTCACCTTTAAACATATAGAAATTCGAAGTCGAGGGATTGCTAGATGATGAAGGGGGTCCCTGACTGCCCCCATCCGCGTTCATAGAGTCTTCAGTTAAATTTTGCCCATGAGAAAATGGGTTCGTTAACACTGCAAGTTGTTGTTGCACCAATAACTTTTGGGCCTCTGCGAGTCGAGGGCACAGGTGAGTCAGGTGGTCTTTCGCACAAAGGTTGCACGGATATTTCGACTTATTTCTCTTTTTGTTTCCCCTGCCAGCATTATTGGTAGGTTTCTTATCCCCCTTACCCTTCTTTTGGTTTTTTTTCTTCCCTTCGGCCTATTGGTTTTCCTTTGGGTTCATCGATTACACATTGTGTACATCCAACATCTGAGCAGGGAAGCAGCGGAAATAGGAGTTGGGTTGGCCACTGTCTGTTGTATCGACAATTTTTGCAATTGGTTTGACAGCGGATCAGTGGGATTTTATTGTGTTGAACCAACAATGTTGTCAGCATGTGGTCTAGACTTGTGTCTGGTCTTATCAAGAATAAGCCATGGTGCATCTGGCAAAACTACATAAAGAAAACCAGACTGAGAGTAAATCAGCTCTAGTTGTTGAGCTCTCATTATCGTTTCTTCCTCCGAAAATACCCCCGACATTGCCACGTCCTTAGATAGTTGGGATACCAAAGACTTAAGGAACAATTCCAGCAAGAATGTTGGTGGAACTGGTACTTTAATCAAACTCTTTCGGTGCCACCATTCTTGGATGTGATCAAAGATATGGTCAGCCTTTGTCTGCTCAAAGTTGGCCACCAGTTCTATGTCGGCATCGTATCTCACAGGTAATTGAAAATGGTTTAAGAAAACCATTGCCAATTCACCAAAAGTAGAGTATCTTGAGCAATTGAGCTCGATATACCATTTTGTGGCACTCCCGATAAGAGTGTGTTGAAACAAACGCAATTGGACGGAGTCGTCTCTCAAATATTTGGACGAGCACCATAGGTGAAGTGTGGTCACATGATCGCCTGGATCTTCGTTAGGCTTGCCTTTGAAATTTGGAATGTCTGAGGGAAACTTGGTCGGCGTAGCAGGCCAACGTGGATCATGACAAATTGGGTCATTCAATAATCTTGACAAGTCTGGAAAATGCAAAGTTGTCAGAAACAGTAGTTTAGGTTGTCCAATATGTACAGGAGGATAGGAGCCTAGGATTTGGCTGGCACCAGGTTGCCAAAAAAAGTTAGGTTGTTGGCCTGGGTTCTGGTAAAAACCATGGCCTAGGCCAGCATTCAGATGTTGTGCTTGTTGAGACGACATCGATTGATACCTGTAGTAGGACGTTGAGGGCTGAGAAGGGATTTCTCCTGACGTAGAGTTCCAAAGGTTCTAGAAAGGGTTTCCCCCTGCTGATCCGACGGGCATAGGTCCTGAGCCTTGCCCAGGGTTCCATTGACCATGGAAGGGGTTTCCCTTAGTCGGCATCCCTAACGAGAAAACTGATCCCTTCCACAGATTCTAAGGTCCTTGAGAAATGTGTGCCCCATGTGCATGAATAGTACCCTATGCAGGGTTTTGTGATCCAAAACTAGGGTTTCCCCCGGCCAAGATGGCAGCTGAAGAGAATGCATTGTTACAAAATGCGTTGAACAAAGAAAACAGCAAAGAACCCACCGGTGTGGTACTAGAAGAAGGTCCTTGAGTACCTGCTCCGGACAAGTTGTAGTTCATGGTCAGCCAAACGGGTTGCTGAGGAGCGCTACCAAGTGAGGGAGACGACAGAGGTATATGACCCCTGCCGTAAGGGAAATCATTATAAGGGGTTGAGGTTCCCCTCATGGACACTTGCAGAGGAGTGTTTGAGCTCGCTTCCCCCGGACCCAAAGTTTGTAGGGTGGAGTAGGAAAGGACCGAGTTCATGTCAAAGTTGGGCATCCTGTATGAAAATGGAGGGCCCGTCACACTCTACGTAAACAGTGCAGTGATCGCCACCATGGACGGAATCGGACCACTGCCTGAGGTAGAGGCAGTCGAGACCATAGTGGCCTGGACCTGGGAAGGTGAGTTAGGAGGCGGAACGCCCCCAGTTGTGGCATCCATAGAGGGAGTATGAGGACTCCCTAATGAAGTAGCAGCATTTGCTTCCATCACTGCTTACAGGATTATCTGACGCTCATGATGCATTACCCTTGGAGGGGCAATATATATCAAAAGTGACACTGACAAGTCGATGATCAGAGATTTATATGGACCAAGATCTTTCGCTCCAAGGTCAGAAATAGTTGGTCCCTCTGGAAACGAATGTTCTCCTCTTAGAGATGGCCCGGGTATAGCATCTTGTGGCCCGGTCGCCTCAAATGACCCTTCCTGGTCAAGTCTTTTCCTTCACGGTGGCAGTGGTGGCTCCAAGTTAACCGGCGGCAGGCCCAAAACTCTTCGTGACCGACAGAGCTCCTGATCTTCCACTGTGTGAGAAGATCAACAATGCACTAAATATTTCTAACGTTGAAGACCAAAACACGCACTAGAAAAATTTCCTATGAGATGCAGCAAGCATACCACTATTACTAGTTAGAAGAACAATTACAATAGCCAACACTAGAGCAACTTACCAGTGCAAGTGCAACTCAAGCATGGAAGCACCCTCTGGGTATACTCTGCAAAGCGTGGCTTGATGTCTGCCCTAGGTATCATGGTATACCCCCACAGTCACCTGTGTAAGTCCCTAAAATCAAAGGCAACTAAGTTGTCAGCTCATGAACAACTACCAGGCGAGTATAGTCGACAATCGGGTGGACCGCAATGAGCAGGGTATCAAGCCCGAAACCTATCGAGGGTATCGAAAGAAAGTGTTCTGGAAGATGACCGAGGCCCTCAAATGGATTTGATACCCATGAACCTCTATGGAAAATGTGATCAAAGTAATCCCAAGATAAGTCCTTTATATGCGTTCCTTCGCTACGATTGGTCCGGCTTTGGAGGGGTTATATATGCTACCTTTCCGCATGTGATCTCGTGTTTATCCCCTGTGTTAGAGGGGGGGGAGGGTGGATAGTTTCCATGTTACTGGACTTTTTCACTCCCTAGCAAAAACTCTTATGTTTCTTTTATATCCTTGAAGAGTTTCCTCTCCAATGTAAATCAAGGCTCTAGCCTAATCTAGTTAATGGACCCTGCAAACACAAAGTCTAATAAATTTTAATTAAGCATTGATTTTAAGTGGTTTGTATTAAGTCAAAGGAACATAAATGAAACTGATGGTGTTTGTAAAGAGACGAAAGAGAAGAACAAATGCTGGAAACCAAATTACTTATTTTTCAACAAACAAAGATTTGCAAATTGAACACTCTTTAACCAACTTTTCTAACTAACTTTTCTCTCTAAGATATTTTAAAATAAAAACTCAAAATTGAATTTCGCTCGACTGCGAGCTACTTAAAGTCTTAAGTATTTAGTAAAGAACTTAAGAAATCACTCTTCTTCCTGAAAAAACAACTAACCTAACTACTTAACCAAACAAGAAACTAAAAACTTCTTCTTCTTTTTTTTATGCTCCAAAATAAGAAACTTGAAAATGAATTCTTTTATTTTATTCTAAAGCAAGTAAAAAGGGAAAAGTGAAGACAAGACGAGACCAAAAACCAACTTCTGGTCTACTGCGGCTCGTAGAGAGTTACTGACAATAGTAAACAAGTTAATAAAAAAAAACTCACAAAACTTGTCTCAAACCCTAATTAAGAAAACAAGAAATCTTGATAAAGAAAAAGATAATTGTTGTCAGACCTAGGCCAAAGACTGCAAGAAACAAAGACCAGGGCTAAATCAATAAAACCCCTAAGAAATATGGCTTCATTTAGGGAAGAGGATGACTACCTCTTCTTTAAAAATATATTTTCCTAACACAGGCACGCAACCGATACTTCAGCAGCGTGCGTATGTATGCGGGTTGTCCAAAGATAGGGCATGTATGTACACATGCAGACCCACTGCAGGTCGCGTACACCTCTGTGACTTATCTAAAAATAAAAATTAACAGTCAAGAAAACGAGGCAGGGAGTACTGGTATGGAAGACCAGAATCTCTTAAAGACACATAAACTTACAGAAACTCAAGAAATAGTAAATAAACCAATTAAAGACACCCAAAAACAAAAAAACCCCTAAAAACCCTAGAGGTTCCCCAATATGGTCGTCAATTCTTCTATAGTGGGAAAACCCCCCTACAGACTACACTAGGGTTCTAAAGTGCAGGTAGAGCTAACCGTCTAAAGTCTCCTACTTTTGACAACTATCCCGACAACACCCCACATTCATGCATAAAATACAAAGTATAGGGATCCGGTAGTCCTACCTTAAACTCCGTGTCCGGTGTGTATCCCTTTGCGCTCGGTTGTTCCTTGACTGCAAATCTCCTCCCGAGGCTAACCCACATTCACCAAAAGACAAACAAGAAAATATGAACATGCATTATATATATGGATTAGTGGGTTAGATGCCATAACAAAATGTAAATCAAATATCAAGATTGAACACATCATGTGGCGGGACAAAAAAAGTACTTCTTTATATTAATCTCACAAAGTCACTTACAAAATGAGATCGATGACTGCTCCTCGAACCTAGTCCTGGGCTCCTCTTCACCAAGCTCCAACTACTTCCACGTATCCTTCTTCTCTCACACTTCTCTCTAGAGAATGGGCATAGGCTTATGAGTAAGGAAAAAGGTAAGAACTAGGGAATTCTGGCTCAAAACTCACAATGTGGCTGCAAATTCTTGGGGCAACGAGGGATTATGAAATGGGAAGAGTTTCATTGCTTTCATGCTTCTCCCTGGAATGAGACCCCAACACCTTCTTTTATATGCCAAAAATATAGTTATTCATTGGGTGACGGGCTATAGGCGGTCAATTGGTTAGGAAACTACCCAAAATCTCGTATTCCCTTGCAACTTTTTCTTTTTTGCATCTTTTGTGGGTATATGCGGTTTGTAATGGTGCAACTAGCATACGTACGCGGGCAGTAATGGTGCAACTAGCATACATACGCGGGCAGTAGTGGTGCAGGGTGCATACATCTTCAAAAATTTGGTTTTTAAGAAGATTTATTCAGTATTGGCTTGGCAAAAATAGTAAGTAAGATGGCCTGCTGTTGGGTATGCATGTCTAGTGAAAATTATGGTTATAACAGTGCTTTGGGGTTTTTTTGGAAAAATATGGACGAACCCTCGGACTAAAACTCCCTAGCATTAAGAAGGATGGAACACACGCAAGCATGGACCAAAGGAAAACCCAAAACTGGGTGATATGTTGTATTGAAATTCAAATTGGTCCCAAATCCCTTAAACAACCCCTTCCAAAAATTGAAAGTGAACTTGGGATCTCAGTCTAACACTATTGCCTTAGGTACACCATGTAGCCTAGCAATGTCTTCCATATAAATTTATGCAATATTAGTTTCCTTGTGAGTTATTTTCACCGAAATGAAATGTGTAACCTTTGTAAGCTTGTGCACCACTACCATGATGGAATCATGATGCCTTGTTGTCTTGGGAAACTTGGTAATACAATATATAGTAAATGTTGGGTTGTTATATTCTTTGCAATGAAATAATAATCAACCAACTAGCTAGTAGAGGTGGATCGACTGTGTGATGAATCGACCGATGGGTCAAGTCGAGTTGATGGTCAAGTCGAAGATTGAAGTGTTTGACTAGGAAAGTCGAAGGTCAAATTGGTCAACTGGGAAGTTTGAAAGGTCAATTGATAGGAGGTCGATAGGAGGTGAAGTGGTAGCTGACTAAAGACAGACTGTAGGTTGACTAGGTAGTCAACTGGTAGTCGATTGTAACAAAATCCTAAGATTCGAAAGATTGCAACCAATCATTTATGTGGATCTGTAACCATTTTTGGGCACTGTGATTTACGGTTTTGCATGTTGTAAATACTATAGATAAGGCATGTTGTAATTGTAATAATTTGATGTTGCTAGTAGAAGCTTGGTCATGTAGATGCAAGTTGAATTGGTTGTAGGTTTGTTCTTCTATAAAGGAGGAGAGTAGGATGACGATTATGTCTTAGGTGTAAACTAAGGTTAGTCATGGAACTCTTTATTGTATAGATGAATAAGAAAACAAGAGAGCAATATGCTTAAGGAATATTGGTTTTTCCAGTTAAGGGTTTCCAGGATAAAATCTTTGTTTATTGTGTGTGTTTGTCATTTATTTTCTTCTTAAGTTTATATTCTCTTTTCTGGTTGGTTTAGTGTGAGGATTAGTTTTCTCTACATGTGGTATAAGAGTGTATCTGAGCAGTTCTAATACAGTTTGTATCAGATCTCATCAGTTTCTCTATATGAGTCGAATCATAGAAGGGTTAAGCAGATCTTGGATCTAAGCGAAACTAAGGTCCAGTGGGAGTTGTAAGTCAATGATATTTAATTTGTGCTAGAAAGAATGGAAAGCAATTTGAGGATAGAGATAGAAAAATCTAATGGCAAGAATTTTGATCTTTGGAAGTTTAAGATGGAATATCTCCTTGTAGATATAGAACAATGGGTAGTTATGAGTCCCAGAATCATTGTGACATGGTCGAAGGAAGAATGGAAGAAACTTGAGAGGAGGGCATAAAGTACGATTTGACTTTTTTCTTGCAGATTTGGTATTGTTGAATGTCTTGGGTGAAGATTCTACAAAGAAAATATCGTACAAGTTGGGAAGCTTGTACCAATTGAAATTCATGATAAACAGGTTTATCCATCTGAATAAACTGTATCTTCCTAGGATGAGTGATGGGAGTTCAATAACAGAGCATATGAATGTATTCAATATTGTAATAATTCAATTATTGTATGTGGATATCAAAATCACTAAGGAGGAGAAATGTAGCATCATGTTGTGTTCTTTGCTAGACTCATGCGATAGCTTAGTTGTGGCTATAGGGAGTAATTCGACCACATTAATGCTTGAAGACATGGTTGCATCTTTGTTGTTAGAAGAAATGAGATGGAAGAACATGAAAGAATTGACCATGGATTCCTTGATAGTGAGAGGTTGACCAATCAACAAAGATAAATGTAAATTCTCCAGTAGAAATTATAAGTTGAAGGATAGATATCTAAGTCCATGGTTCAGTCAACGAGAATATGTTGGAAATGTGGTAAAGTTGGGAATTACAAGAGACACTGCAAGTTGAAAGTGATTGAGATCAATACATTATCCGACTAGAAGCAGTCGACTAAGAGAAAGACTACTTTGGATAAAGGATTCGATGTGTATTTGGTGTCGACCAGTAAAAAGTCAAATCATGATGTCTGGTTGATTGACTTAGGAGAATCCTTTCATATGAATCCCCACAAAGAATGGTTTTGTGAATATGAGAGAAATGAAGGAGGAGATGTATTCTTGGGGGATGATTCGACAACCAAAATTATTGGACGAGGAAGAGTTCGACTTTTGCTGCAAGATGGGAGGAGAAGGACCATTCCAGGTGTGTTACATGTTCAGGGCCTGGCAAGAAATCTAATATCTATCAACAACATAAGTGATGTAGGTGTCCACACTTTATTTTAGAAGGATATGTGCAAAATGGTTTGGGGAGTGATGGTATTAATAAAAGGAGTTTGAAACGGAACCCTATACAAGTTTTTAGGGAATTTCAACTCGATTGGATGCAACAACATTGTTGTTCTTGAAGTAGACTCAACTTGACTCAAATCGGGTTGAGTCGATACAAACCAAATCGACTCTTCTTCGTCAAGTCAACCCAACCATGTTATAGCACTAGAGGATGGGACATATTGGGAAAAAAAGGACTTCAAGCTATGCACAACAAAGGTATCGTCGAAGGTTTGCTTGATTATAATTTGGAAGTCGATTTATTTGAACATTGCATATAGGGGAAACAAAATCAGGTCAGATTCTCATTTGGAGCTACAAGGGAAAAGGGGATTTTGGAATTGATACATAGTGCATTTTTAGGCCTATATCAATCCCTTCACTAGGAGGATATCTATATTATGTTTCCTTCATATATGATTTTTCCAAGAAGACATGGCTATATTTCCTGACAAATAAATCAGATTTTTTCAAGAAATTTAAGGAGTTTAAATATATTGTGGAAACCCATATAGATAAGAAGATATAGGTGTTGAGAATTGACAATGGAAGTGAATTATATGGAAAGGATTTTGAACAGTTCTACAAGCAGTGTATCATAGCAAATAAAAATACAACATCATATACCCCACATCAAAATGGAATTGTTGAAAGAATGAACAAGACATTGATGGATAAGGAAAGGAGCATGCTCATTGGCACTAAGCTTACTGTAATATCCCTAGGCCAAACCCCAATTGTAAATGTAAATCAAAATATACTTAAGATGGTGAGTTGTTTTGATATTATTTTTGTATGCACCTTCAAAGGTATAGTGTGCACATGTACTGCGCACTAAAATGATGAAGTGTGCACATTCCAGGATATCGCATGCAACAAACTTAAGTGTGCGTGATTTTGAGGCCAGAGAGACTTCGTGTACATGTTGTGTTTTATAGGTTGGTGAGCCAGTTATTATAAGCTATGAAGCTTATGTGTTGAATTAGGCAAGAGATCCTAGATGCTACAGGCCAGTAAGCCTATTTTTGTATATGTCATATCATTAATATAATACATCGTTGTGTGCAAACCGACCACGGTAAAAGTGTATGGGAGACTAAACTCCACTAGTTAGGGAAAGGGGGGACTAAAAGTTAAGGATAAGGGGCTAAGTGATCTGAATGGATCTCTGCACGTGAAAGAACTTAGCGCCATGTTGATTTCAAGGTGGCGACAAAAGTGTTTAAGTGGATTTAAATGATGCTTTTTTGAGTTTTATTTCTCACGCATTTAATTATGCATTTGTGGGAAAAATACTTCATGCATTTTTCATATTAGTTTGATTAATTCTTTATGAAGTGCTCATGCATTTAATTATGCATTTTATGAGCTTTAATAACTCATGCATTATTATTATTCACTTGTAATTAAAATGATTAATATTTGTGAGAGAAAATTTGTCTCACATATTATTCATTTATTAATTATGGAAATTGGTTTTCATGTGAGAAACCACCTCACACCAATTTGCCATTTTTTCTCAATTGTAGGTTGAGAGAATCAAGGGCATGGTTGGAAAGTCGTTGGGTAGTTTTGAGACTTTTCCATTTTTGAGCCTAAGATGGTTGAAGATCCTACTTTTAAGGATCTTGTTTTTCCTTCTTTGTAATCAGATCCTACAATTGTGGATCTTGTAATTAATGCTCTTAGTTGGAGAGTGAGTAAGGAAAAACTATATATATTCCTTATGTGAGCTATGTTGAGGAGGAGAAGAGAGGAGAGAGTGCTTAGCTATTGAAATCCATAGTGCTGAGCTAATGAAGAGCCATAGTCCTTGAATGTAAGAGAGTTTTGAGAGCTCACTTTGAAGAAGGAATATAGAAGATCTGCATTCCAGTTGGAGCAAGCCCGGAGACGTAGCCTTAGAGGTGGAGGGGTGAACTCCGTTATCAACATCATTTGTCTCTCTCTTATTTGCCTTCATGTGTTTTATACTCCTTAATGTTCATTTGTATTATGTTTATGCTTGTAATGCATTATGATAAATGAACTAATATGCTCAATAAAACCTGTATAAGTCATAGTCAATTTAAAGCTCCTCACATTGTAAACATTTGGGAGAGTAGTACTCGACCCGTTTACGGATCAAGTGGTATCAGAGCAGGTGACTGCTTTGCAGGATGGGCAGAGGATCAAAGCACGCTGAAAGAATGAAAGAGTTGCAAGTGATCAATGAAAGCATTCAAGCTGACAATGCAGAATTGAGAAGACTTTTGCAAGTAGTTGAAGACGAGAAGCAGGAGATTCAAGAAATGCTACGAGACAAAGAAGAGTTATTGACTAAGTTGCATAAGGTTGAGAAGATGGATGCTGCATCTCAAGCCGAGGTATATGATGTTTCTTCATGTTTTGTTTTCTCTCCATATGAAACTAATATTGGCATGAAGATCCTCACGAAGATGGGGTATAGAGGAGGTGGACTTGGCATTAATGGTCAAGGAGTCACCCAGCCATTGGAGGTTGTACCAAGACAACCATTTGCAAGCTTGGGTTATGGAAATGAAGAGAAAGGAGAATGCTCGAAAGTTGCTGAAGCAAAAGCCATCTCTTCACCACCAGATTCCAAGAAGGGAATCAAGACAGTTAGTCCTCATCAGTTTAAGGACAAGTCAGGAAGGTATAACAGTCATTCAAGTTTTTCTTTTGCATATAAGAGAAATGATTACTTCCATAGATCTTCTAATCGTGATGTAGTTAAGCATCAAACAAAGAAAATGTGGGTTAAGAAGATGGATGTGTCCATGAGAAGTGAGACCAAGCAGAAGAAGAACCTTACATATCCTCCTTCAAGGAATGTACAGTTGAATGGAAAACGAAAGAATTTCTGCAATTTTTGCAAAATCAGTGGCCATTGGGAGAAGAAGTGCTGGAAATTGCACCCTGAAATTCGCCACAAGTCAAGCAAGCAAAATGTAAAAGAGCCTATGAAGAAGGAGGCCCCATCCACCATTGGAAAAGCATGATTACGAGATGAAAGTGCTTGGTACTGGTTCAGTAAGCAGTTCATAATGTTTCTGCAAGTTTTATTTCTGCTATGTTGCAAAATTTCAAGTTTTATGGGGGCAAGCATCTCCCTTTTGATGAAAAACACTCAAAAAAATTTCGACTCGGAATCGAGAAGTAATGGCATCATTGCAAAGGACTGGACGAGAGAAACCCAACGGCATGAAAATCGCGCCAAACAGCCTCCGGATGAGAAAGTTTCCTCTTATCTTGGATATGGTCGATGACCGCAACCTTCCTTATCTTCCTCCCAACTGCCCCTGGTCTCCATTTATCTGCTTGCCTTGCCTTCGGTGGGAAGGATTATACTGATAACCTACACGCAGCTCTTCCATCCCGAGCAGCTTATCAGTGGCAAAGAAGATGTTGCTAACAATTTTGCCCGAGGCCATTATACCATTGGAAAAGAGATTGTGGATCTCTGCCTGGATCGCGGGGATCTCTTCTCATTGGTATAATTAGTTCCTGTGACACAAACATGAGGGAATGCATGTCAGTGCACATCATCCAGGCTAGTATTCAGGTCGGCAATGCCTGCTGGGAGATTTACTTCCTTGAGCACGGTATCCAGCCTGATGGGCAAATGCCAAATGACAAAACAGCGGGAGGGGGAGATGATGCATTCAACACGTTCTTCAGCGAGACAGGAGTAGGAAAACATGTGCCTCGTGCCATATTTCTTGATTTAGAGCCCACTGTTATCGACGAAGTCAGAACCGGAACCCATGACTCAGCCACCAACAAAATCGGAATTCCGTTTGATTCACATCGAGCATTTTTTTTCTTCCCAGC
>ML833854.1:15851-44042 GCA_009831015.1 Picea engelmannii
TACTGGTCGACACCAAATACACATCGAATCCTTTATCCAAAGTAGTCTTTCTCTTAGTCGACTGCTTCTAGTCGGATAATGTATTGATCTCAATCACTTTCAACTTGCAGTGTCTCTTGTAATTCCCAACTTTACCACATTTCCAACATATTCTCGTTGACTGAACCATGGACTTAGATATCTATCCTTCAACTTATAATTTCTACTGGAGAATTTACATTTATCTTTGTTGATTGGTCAACCTCTCACTATCAAGGAATCCATGGTCAATTCTTTCATGTTCTTCCATCTCATTTCTTCTAACAACAAAGATGCAACCATGTCTTCAAGCATTAATGTGGTCGAATTACTCCCTATAGCCACAACTAAGCTATCGCATGAGTCTAGCAAAGAACACAACATGATGCTACATTTCTCCTCCTTAGTGATTTTGATATCCACATACAATAATTGAATTATTACAATATTGAATACATTCATATGCTCTGTTATTGAACTCCCATCACTCATCCTAGGAAGATACAGTTTATTCAGATGGATAAACCTGTTTATCATGAATTTCAATTGGTACAAGCTTCCCAACTTGTACGATATTTTCTTTGTAGAATCTTCACCCAAGACATTCAACAATACCAAATCTGCAAGAAAAAAGTCAAATCGTACTTTATGCCCTCCTCTCAAGTTTCTTCCATTCTTCCTTCGACCATGTCACAATGATTCTGGGACTCATAACTACCCATTGTTCTATATCTACAAGGAGATATTCCATCTTAAACTTCCAAAGATCAAAATTCTTGCCATTAGATTTTTCTATCTCTATCCTCAAATTGCTTTCCATTCTTTCTAGCACAAATTAAATATCATTGACTTACAACTCCCACTGGACCTTAGTTTCGCTTAGATCCAAGATCTGCTTAACCCTTCTATGATTCGACTCATATAGAGAAACTGATGAGATCTGATACAAACTGTATTAGAACTGCTCAGATACACTCTTATACCACATGTAGAGAAAACTAATCCTCACACTAAACCAACCAGAAAAGAGAATATAAACTTAAGAAGAAAATAAATGACAAACACACACAATAAACAAAGATTTTATCCTGGAAACCCTTAACTGGAAAAACCAATATTCCTTAAGCATATTGCTCTCTTGTTTTCTTATTCATCTATACAATAAAGAGTTCCATGACTAACCTTAGTTTACACCTAAGACATAATCGTCATCCTACTCTCCTCCTTTATAGAAGAACAAACCTACAACCAATTCAACTTGCATCTACATGACCAAGCTTCTACTAGCAACATCAAATTATTACAATTACAACATGCCTTATCTATAGTATTTACAACATGCAAAACCGTAAATCACAGTGCCCAAAAATGGTTACAGATCCACATAAATGATTGGTTGCAATCTTTCGAATCTTAGGATTTTGTTACAATCGACTACCAGTTGACTACCTAGTCAACCTACAGTCTGTCTTTAGTCAGCTACCACTTCACCTCCTATCGACCTCCTATCAATTGACCTTTCAAACTTCCCAGTTGACCAATTTGACCTTCGACTTTCCTAGTCAAACACTTCAATCTTCGACTTGACCATCAACTCGACTTGACCCATCGGTCGATTCATCACACAGTCGATCCACCTCTACTAGCTAGTTGGTTGATTATTATTTCATTGCAAAGAATATAACAACCCAACATTTACTATATATTGTATTACCAAGTTTCCCAAGACAACAAGGCATCATGATTCCATCATGGTAGTGGTGCACAAGCTTACAAAGGTTACACATTTCATTTCGGTGAAAATAACTCACAAGGAAACTAATATTGCATAAATTTATATGGAAGACATTGCTAGGCTACATGGTGTACCTAAGGCAATAGTGTTAGACTGAGATCCCAAGTTCACTTTCAATTTTTGGAAGGGGTTGTTTAAGGGATTTGGGACCAATTTGAATTTCAATACAACATATCACCCAGTTTTGGGTTTTCCTTTGGTCCATGCTTGCGTGTGTTCCATCCTTCTTAATGCTAGGGAGTTTTAGTCCGAGGGTTCGTCCATATTTTTCCAAAAAAACCCCAAAGCACTGTTATAACCATAATTTTCACTAGACATGCATACCCAACAGCAGGCCATCTTACTTACTATTTTTGCCAAGCCAATACTGAATAAATCTTCTTAAAAACCAAATTTTTGAAGATGTATGCACCCTGCACCACTACTGCCCGCGTATGTATGCTAGTTGCACCATTACTGCCCGCGTACGTATGCTAGTTGCACCATTACAAACCGCATATACCCACAAAAGATGCAAAAAAGAAAAAGTTGCAAGGGAATACGAGATTTTGGGTAGTTTCCTAACCAATTGACCGCCTATAGCCCGTCACCCAATGAATAACTATATTTTTGGCATATAAAAGAAGGTGTTGGGGTCTCATTCCAGGGAGAAGCATGAAAGCAATGAAACTCTTCCCATTTCATAATCCCTCGTTGCCCCAAGAATTTGCAGCCACATTGTGAGTTTTGAGCCAGAATTCCCTAGTTCTTACCTTTTTCCTTACTCATAAGCCTATGCCCATTCTCTAGAGAGAAGTGTGAGAGAAGAAGGATACGTGGAAGTAGTTGGAGCTTGGTGAAGAGGAGCCCAGGACTAGGTTCGAGGAGCAGTCATCGATCTCATTTTGTAAGTGACTTTGTGAGATTAATATAAAGAAGTACTTTTTTTGTCCCGCCACATGATGTGTTCAATCTTGATATTTGATTTACATTTTGTTATGGCATCTAACCCACTAATCCATATATATAATGCATGTTCATATTTTCTTGTTTGTCTTTTGGTGAATGTGGGTTAGCCTCGGGAGGAGATTTGCAGTCAAGGAACAACCGAGCGCAAAGGGATACACACCGGACACGGAGTTTAAGGTAGGACTACCGGATCCCTATACTTTGTATTTTATGCATGAATGTGGGGTGTTGTCGGGATAGTTGTCAAAAGTAGGAGACTTTAGACGGTTAGCTCTACCTGCACTTTAGAACCCTAGTGTAGTCTGTAGGGGGGTTTTCCCACTATAGAAGAATTGACGACCATATTGGGGAACCTCTAGGGTTTTTAGGGGTTTTTTTGTTTTTGGGTGTCTTTAATTGGTTTATTTACTATTTCTTGAGTTTCTGTAAGTTTATGTGTCTTTAAGAGATTCTGGTCTTCCATACCAGTACTCCCTGCCTCGTTTTCTTGACTGTTAATTTTTATTTTTAGATAAGTCACAGAGGTGTACGCGAC
The DNA here is from genome assembly GCA_009831015.1 of Picea engelmannii. Classification (NCBI taxonomy): domain Eukaryota; kingdom Viridiplantae; phylum Streptophyta; class Pinopsida; order Pinales; family Pinaceae; genus Picea; species Picea engelmannii. The sequence continues at coordinate 19,148 of ML833854.1, forward strand.
CTGCAGTGGGTCTGCATGTGTACATACATGCCCTATCTTTGGACAACCCGCATACATACGCACGCTGCTGAAGTATCGGTTGCGTGCCTGTGTTAGGAAAATATATTTTTAAAGAAGAGGTAGTCATCCTCTTCCCTAAATGAAGCCATATTTCTTAGGGGTTTTATTGATTTAGCCCTGGTCTTTGTTTCTTGCAGTCTTTGGCCTAGGTCTGACAACAATTATCTTTTTCTTTATCAAGATTTCTTGTTTTCTTAATTAGGGTTTGAGACAAGTTTTGTGAGTTTTTTTTTATTAACTTGTTTACTATTGTCAGTAACTCTCTACGAGCCGCAGTAGACCAGAAGTTGGTTTTTGGTCTCGTCTTGTCTTCACTTTTCCCTTTTTACTTGCTTTAGAATAAAATAAAAGAATTCATTTTCAAGTTTCTTATTTTGGAGCATAAAAAAAAGAAGAAGAAGTTTTTAGTTTCTTGTTTGGTTAAGTAGTTAGGTTAGTTGTTTTTTCAGGAAGAAGAGTGATTTCTTAAGTTCTTTACTAAATACTTAAGACTTTAAGTAGCTCGCAGTCGAGCGAAATTCAATTTTGAGTTTTTATTTTAAAATATCTTAGAGAGAAAAGTTAGTTAGAAAAGTTGGTTAAAGAGTGTTCAATTTGCAAATCTTTGTTTGTTGAAAAATAAGTAATTTGGTTTCCAGCATTTGTTCTTCTCTTTCGTCTCTTTACAAACACCATCAGTTTCATTTATGTTCCTTTGACTTAATACAAACCACTTAAAATCAATGCTTAATTAAAATTTATTAGACTTTGTGTTTGCAGGGTCCATTAACTAGATTAGGCTAGAGCCTTGATTTACATTGGAGAGGAAACTCTTCAAGGATATAAAAGAAACATAAGAGTTTTTGCTAGGGAGTGAAAAAGTCCAGTAACATGGAAACTATCCACCCTCCCCCCCCTCTAACACAGGGGATAAACACGAGATCACATGCGGAAAGGTAGCATATATAACCCCTCCAAAGCCGGACCAATCGTAGCGAAGGAACGCATATAAAGGACTTATCTTGGGATTACTTTGATCACATTTTCCATAGAGGTTCATGGGTATCAAATCCATTTGAGGGCCTCGGTCATCTTCCAGAACACTTTCTTTCGATACCCTCGATAGGTTTCGGGCTTGATACCCTGCTCATTGCGGTCCACCCGATTGTCGACTATACTCGCCTGGTAGTTGTTCATGAGCTGACAACTTAGTTGCCTTTGATTTTAGGGACTTACACAGGTGACTGTGGGGGTATACCATGATACCTAGGGCAGACATCAAGCCACGCTTTGCAGAGTATACCCAGAGGGTGCTTCCATGCTTGAGTTGCACTTGCACTGGTAAGTTGCTCTAGTGTTGGCTATTGTAATTGTTCTTCTAACTAGTAATAGTGGTATGCTTGCTGCATCTCATAGGAAATTTTTCTAGTGCGTGTTTTGGTCTTCAACGTTAGAAATATTTAGTGCATTGTTGATCTTCTCACACAGTGGAAGATCAGGAGCTCTGTCGGTCACGAAGAGTTTTGGGCCTGCCGCCGGTTAACTTGGAGCCACCACTGCCACCGTGAAGGAAAAGACTTGACCAGGAAGGGTCATTTGAGGCGACCGGGCCACAAGATGCTATACCCGGGCCATCTCTAAGAGGAGAACATTCGTTTCCAGAGGGACCAACTATTTCTGACCTTGGAGCGAAAGATCTTGGTCCATATAAATCTCTGATCATCGACTTGTCAGTGTCACTTTTGATATATATTGCCCCTCCAAGGGTAATGCATCATGAGCGTCAGATAATCCTGTAAGCAGTGATGGAAGCAAATGCTGCTACTTCATTAGGGAGTCCTCATACTCCCTCTATGGATGCCACAACTGGGGGCGTTCCGCCTCCTAACTCACCTTCCCAGGTCCAGGCCACTATGGTCTCGACTGCCTCTACCTCAGGCAGTGGTCCGATTCCGTCCATGGTGGCGATCACTGCACTGTTTACGTAGAGTGTGACGGGCCCTCCATTTTCATACAGGATGCCCAACTTTGACATGAACTCGGTCCTTTCCTACTCCACCCTACAAACTTTGGGTCCGGGGGAAGCGAGCTCAAACACTCCTCTGCAAGTGTCCATGAGGGGAACCTCAACCCCTTATAATGATTTCCCTTACGGCAGGGGTCATATACCTCTGTCGTCTCCCTCACTTGGTAGCGCTCCTCAGCAACCCGTTTGGCTGACCATGAACTACAACTTGTCCGGAGCAGGTACTCAAGGACCTTCTTCTAGTACCACACCGGTGGGTTCTTTGCTGTTTTCTTTGTTCAACGCATTTTGTAACAATGCATTCTCTTCAGCTGCCATCTTGGCCGGGGGAAACCCTAGTTTTGGATCACAAAACCCTGCATAGGGTACTATTCATGCACATGGGGCACACATTTCTCAAGGACCTTAGAATCTGTGGAAGGGATCAGTTTTCTCGTTAGGGATGCCGACTAAGGGAAACCCCTTCCATGGTCAATGGAACCCTGGGCAAGGCTCAGGACCTATGCCCGTCGGATCAGCAGGGGGAAACCCTTTCTAGAACCTTTGGAACTCTACGTCAGGAGAAATCCCTTCTCAGCCCTCAACGTCCTACTACAGGTATCAATCGATGTCGTCTCAACAAGCACAACATCTGAATGCTGGCCTAGGCCATGGTTTTTACCAGAACCCAGGCCAACAACCTAACTTTTTTTGGCAACCTGGTGCCAGCCAAATCCTAGGCTCCTATCCTCCTGTACATATTGGACAACCTAAACTACTGTTTCTGACAACTTTGCATTTTCCAGACTTGTCAAGATTATTGAATGACCCAATTTGTCATGATCCACGTTGGCCTGCTACGCCGACCAAGTTTCCCTCAGACATTCCAAATTTCAAAGGCAAGCCTAACGAAGATCCAGGCGATCATGTGACCACACTTCACCTATGGTGCTCGTCCAAATATTTGAGAGACGACTCCGTCCAATTGCGTTTGTTTCAACACACTCTTATCGGGAGTGCCACAAAATGGTATATCGAGCTCAATTGCTCAAGATACTCTACTTTTGGTGAATTGGCAATGGTTTTCTTAAACCATTTTCAATTACCTGTGAGATACGATGCCGACATAGAACTGGTGGCCAACTTTGAGCAGACAAAGGCTGACCATATCTTTGATCACATCCAAGAATGGTGGCACCGAAAGAGTTTGATTAAAGTACCAGTTCCACCAACATTCTTGCTGGAATTGTTCCTTAAGTCTTTGGTATCCCAACTATCTAAGGACGTGGCAATGTCGGGGGTATTTTCGGAGGAAGAAACGATAATGAGAGCTCAACAACTAGAGCTGATTTACTCTCAGTCTGGTTTTCTTTATGTAGTTTTGCCAGATGCACCATGGCTTATTCTTGATAAGACCAGACACAAGTCTAGACCACATGCTGACAACATTGTTGGTTCAACACAATAAAATCCCACTGATCCGCTGTCAAACCAATTGCAAAAATTGTCGATACAACAGACAGTGGCCAACCCAACTCCTATTTCCGCTGCTTCCCTGCTCAGATGTTGGATGTACACAATGTGTAATCGATGAACCCAAAGGAAAACCAATAGGCCGAAGGGAAGAAAAAAAACCAAAAGAAGGGTAAGGGGGATAAGAAACCTACCAATAATGCTGGCAGGGGAAACAAAAAGAGAAATAAGTCGAAATATCCGTGCAACCTTTGTGCGAAAGACCACCTGACTCACCTGTGCCCTCGACTCGCAGAGGCCCAAAAGTTATTGGTGCAACAACAACTTGCAGTGTTAACGAACCCATTTTCTCATGGGCAAAATTTAACTGAAGACTCTATGAACGCGGATGGGGGCAGTCAGGGACCCCCTTCATCATCTAGCAATCCCTCGACTTCGAATTTCTATATGTTTAAAGGTGAAGCTCACATAGCTACTAGGGCACATGATTACGGAATGCCAAGTACTTCCAAAAAGGGTAAAGAATCCGAAAACTTGTCTGTTCCTCTCCAGATCGAGAGAATGATGGGTGAAACAATGACATGCATCCTGAAAGGGGCGTTCAAGAAGGATTCACATAATCCAAATGCGAGGGCCGCTCATAATTACTCTGTGGTGGAGGATTTTTCACAAACCCCTTGCACGATGTCTGCTTTGGATGTCCTCCAAAGATTTCCTTCGTAGAGAAAGGCTCTGTTAACTGCCTTAGGATCCATTGAGACATATAATCTAGGAACTATCACGTTTGATACAATTGACTTGAAGCCTCATCTCCCATACCACGTCGCATTTCAGATAGTAGTCACTCACCCCATGAAATCGTCTACCCAGAATATTTTTGGTACAGTGGTTGATGAGGGTGCCTTTAAATGCATGATGTCATTGGCGTGTTGGAAGGCAATTGGCCAACCTGTTCTGTCTCCTTCACCTAATCTTATTATGGCTTTCGATGGTCATTCTTTTAGACCACATGGAATCATTCCTTCTTTCCTTATGTAGTTAGGAGGGAAGACCGTGTGCGTCGAAGTTGAAGTGGTCGATGCACCTCTCGACTACAACCTCCTATTAGGAAGGAGTTGGACATATGCCATACATGTAGTGGTTGCCACAGTTTTTTGGGGCTTATTGTTTCCACATGAGGCTCAAATCGTGACCATTGATCAAATGTATTTCTCCAGACCCGACCCTTCATCGGGGGCATCCGCAGTCCCGATGATTGATAACCCAGAACCTGACATTGTCAACATGGGGGTTGGTTTGTGCCCACCTCTCATGGGTACTTTCGATTACCTGCCTCCTTCCGGTGATGTCAAAATGATATCAGCTGTCCCCGACCCACCTAAGGTTGAAATATTTTCAGTGTCGTTGTTCCGCATGACTCACTTTAATGATTCGTGGATTCTTCCTTCCCCATCAGCCACAATGGAAGGGATAGGGAACCATGACATGTCCATGCCCTTGTCCATGACATAAGTCTTATACTCTATATTCCATCAAGCTTCCGTTGACCCCTATCCGACTCCCGCACAGTAGTTAGATCCAGTTCCCGAGGTTGCCTGGGCTCAAGGTTCCCTTGCCACTACCGATTCCTTAGACCTGGTCTTGCCCTCAGACGAGGTGATTTTAGAGGCATTGATTGGTCTAGATAGATCCTGGGATGATCTCCATCACATATCATATTTCCTCCCAGAGTTAGGAAGAATAAAGGCAGGAGAACTTGTGTTGACTATGACTGGAGATAGGTCTTGTCTTATCAATCCTTTGGCTATGCACGTAGTTTATGCCGAGGGTAATATGGAAACCATCGCTAAAATTATGCCTATTGATATCTCCAAAACCCCTAACGTCGTGGAGAATTTCTTCATCGAAGAAGATTGTTCCCCTGAGGAGATTCAGATCTATACAGATTTATTTAAATAATTATGTGACATTTTTGCCTGGTCTTACAAGGAAATGCCAGTGATTGATCCAAGGATCGTCGAACATGAGATTACGACTTACCCTGATGCCAAGCTGGTCTGAAATAAGCTTCATCCGGTTAATCCTCGGAAAGAAACAACTATTAAGGATGAAGTAGAGAAACTACTCAAAGCTGGTTTCATCTACCCCGTCCAATTGACTCAATGGGTGTCGAATCCCATTCTAGTCAACAAAAAGCAGGGTACGATTCGCGTATATACGAACTTTCATGTTTTGAACAAGTCCTGTCCAAAGGATATTTTCCCACCCCATTTATTGACCAGATTTCTGATGAATGCGTAGGCTGCGAGGTCTTTTCTTTCATGGATGGTTTCTCGGAATACAATCAGATACAGATCAAACCCGAGGACCATCATAAAACAAATTTATCTATCCATGGGGTAAATTTTCTTATCAGAAGATGCCTTTTGGCCCGAAGAATGCCGGAGCCACTTTTTAGCGGGCCATGTCTTTTACTTTCCACGATCTCAAACACCTAGTCGAGGCTTATCTTGATGATTTAGCATCACGATCTCATAAGAGAGATGATCATCCCACACACCTCCAACTTATCTTTGAGCAATGTCGCTACTATCAGATTCACTTGAATCCAAACAAATGCAGTTTTTGCATGACGTTGGGTCATCTTCTAGGTTTCATAGTTTCGACAACAGGGATCATAGTCAATCCTTTAAAGGTTGAGGCGATAGTTCAGTTTCCTCCTCTGTGCATAGTCCCTCAGCTTCAGAGTTTACAGGGAAAAGAAAACTTTTTATGGCATTTCATTGCAAAATATGCCGATATCACAAAAGGGTTCATACGTATAATAAAGAAGGACATTCCATTCCATTGGGAGGAAACCACTCAACACTCTTTCAAAGCGTTGAAATGTGCCCTCACGTATTCCCCCCTACTTTAGCCACCCAATTATAATAAATATTTCTTATTGTACTTGGCCGCTGCAGAGTCGACCATCGGCATGGTCTTGGTTCAACAGGACGATTTTCTTGAAGAGAATGTTAGTTACTACTTGAGACTAGGCCTGGTTGGACCAGAACTCAACTACTCCCATGTTGAGAAACTTGCGTTGGCAACAGTTCATGCTGTCCAACGGTTCCGTAACTATATCCTGTTTCGCAAAACCACCATCATTGCTGTTGTGAATCCATTCCAATATGTGTTGACATGATGCGTAATTGATGGAAAGATCAGTAGATGGATATTTATCCTCCAGGAATTTGACTTGGATTTTGTTTCGCCGAAATCCAAAAAGTCGATGGTCTTTGCATAACTCATCTCGGAACTTCCGTTCGATTCAGGTGATATTACACTCGAAGAATCACCGATTGAAGGAGATATATTTTTGATCGCATCTTCAGACCCCTAGTATGGAGATATACTAGTCTATCTCTAGACCCCTAGTATGGAGATATACTAGTCTATCTCCAGAATTTGAAGTGACCTGCCTCTTCTTCTCATGATGAGCATCGACGTATATGCCATAAGGAAAAAAACTATCTTATTCTCGAAAACACTTTGTATCGTTGAGGTATAGATTTCATAATTCATCGATGTCTCACCCATGAAGAAGCAAAACTCATCCTTAACGACTGCCACACTGGGGCATGTGGTGGTCATTTTTTTGGGTTGGAAACATCCCAAAAGATTCTACGAGCTGATTACTATTGGCCGACGTTAATAAAATATTGCATTGAATCAGTCTAGAAGTGCCACCTGTGTCAGATATTCTCACGGAAGATGAGGGCACATCCTGCTCCCATGTTTCCCATCATCACAGTTGGCCCCTTCACCAAGTGGGGGATTTATTATACTACATGCCACCACCCCCCAGCCAGGGGGCACTATTATATCATCATAGCAGTAGACTACTTCACCAAGTGGGTCAAAGATATGCCGACGTTCAAGGATGATGGAGAGACAACAACTCTCTTCTTGTTTAATCAGATAATAACAAGGTTTGGCATCCAAAAGGAGATTGTCACTGACCATGGAAATCACTTTCAGAATAAAATGATGTCTGAGTTAATGTCAAATCTAGGGTTGAGACAAGAACACTCATCACCTTATTACCCACAAGTGAATGGTCAGGTGGAAGTTGTGAATAAGTCACTCAAGACCATTCTATAACGAACGATCAATTCGACCAAGTCAAATTGGCATTTGATGTTATACTCGACATTGTGGGCCTACCAAACATCTGTAAAGACTGCCACTAGTTTCTCACCTTTTCAACTTGTTTACGGGTTGGAAGTAGTCTTGCCTATAGAATTCCAGATCCCATATCTTAAGTTGGTAGTACAATTATTGCCAGACACTTCACCACTTAAAGAACACTTATTATATCTCGAGCAACTCGATGATCAATGACGTGATGCAACCTTGGCTAACGAGGCTCACAAGAAAAGAGTCAAGTGTCAGTATGATCGATTCGTTCATCCTTGGATTTTCTCCGAAGGCGACCTTGTCCTGGTCTATGACCAAGATAAGGATCCCCTGGGGGCAGGCAAGTTTAAACCCATGTGTTTCAGACCGTTCATCATGAAGGAAATATTAAAGAAGGGCACTTATCATCTGGTTGATTTTGAAGGGAACGCTTTAGCGGAGCCTAGAAATGGGCTCTACCTCAAGAAGTATTACTCGTAGGTGGGTCTCCTTGGGTGACTTCTTGTACATATGTATAGTTCTTATACATTTTTAGTTTTTGTCTTTTTGGTCTTATGGACATGTCATTTTGATGTCAAATTTTTCACTGTGGCTGATGTTAAGTGAATCAAACGTGTTCATTGGATTCACGGACGGTGCTAGCCGACACACTCAGAGGCTTGCTTCTGCAGCTTGGGTAATCTTCACACCTCAAGTCTAGTTGTTATCTTCTGGAGGTATCTATTTAGGTGACGCCACAAACAATGTCACCGAATACAATGTAGTAATAGAGTTTCTTTGTGACGCCTTGTCGCATGGTATCTCTTACCTCCAAGTCTACTTAGATGCACAATTGATTGTGTCCCAGTTAAATGGGGTTTACTGCGTTTACAATCCTACTCTACATCGACGATTCCTTAGGGTATGTCTCTTAGAACGTTGCTTTGATTACATTACATATATCCATGTTTCTAGGAGATTGAATCAAATGACTGATACTCTAGCTAATCAAGTATTAGATTGGCATATTTCACACACGTAAGAAAAAACACACATACACATGTAAATACATTTGTAAATAAATGTAATCCATAAGACATATATATATATATATATATATATATATATATATATCAAAAGTATCAGAGTACATAGGTGGGCGCAAGCACCTCAAAAATATGTCCAGTATACGTCACGGGGCTTATAACCTCCAAAATATACAAAAAGTTCCCTCGGCACGTAAATGGTCCACCCTAAGCTAAGCACGAGGCCTATTGGCCCTGCTATAGTGGACTACAACGTTTTCCAAAAGTCAAAATAGCTAGACCTAGATCAGTGGCACCCCAACAACATGAGGCTGCATAGATGGTGGGAGATCCTCGATCTCGGCCATAGGCACAGTACGAGTGAGTGCGGTCAAGTTCCACTCCACTCATCTCAAAATTCTCTCAGCCTCTCCAATTGGAGGTACCCCTGCTGCTGCTTCTGGGCCAGCGACCGCTATTGCTGCTACCTCTGGTCATGGAAGACACCTGCTCCACTCAAAATCAGCTGGAAGCACTGGTCCCACATCTGTACATAATATATACATAGTTTTCAGGTGCTTTGGTACACATAAAAAATTATATATATATATAAAAGAATAAAAAATTAAAAAACTTTTAAAAAGAAAAATGTACCTAATTATCCTTGCTCGACTCTGGGAGGTACGAGAATGTCAGGATCTCTGGAGAAGTTGATCTTGACATAGGGGTAGTCCTCTATATATGGAATCTACTGAGACCACCAGTCGAAAAAAGTATCATCGAAGGCCTCGATGGTCCTTCCTCCCCCCTGTCGTGGCAACAATGCTGCCCATCTGCACACTGCTGGGAAGGAGGCCATGTGCCATCGTATTGTCTCTCGGGGACTAAGACTGGGTACCCTCTCGAAGAAGAAAGAGAAAAGAATAGTCTTGAACCTGAAGTTCTTGTTGTTTCACCCACGACACTCTGTGAGCTGTTTCTTCATGCACTCTAGCATGGTTGTACTCCAATCGAACACTCATGCATTTAAGCACTATACTACGCAATGCATATGCGCCCGAGAGGCCTAATGTAAAGCTTCGGATCCAGTGATCCGCCCAATAAGTAACACTATCACTTTCAGTGATAGGTTGGTGATTTTGTGGATTGGTACCTGGGAACCCACTTTATCTGTTCCAGCCTCGCAGTGTTGCCTGATCAATTCGACAATGTTTTGTGGCCCAGGAGGAAAATAATGAAGGTTCACTGGTTCACCTCTCCTTGAGAGGCTAGTCAGGAAGTAAATGTCCTCAGTCATTGGAGTCAATGACTACCCCTCGAGCATAAAAGCCTCTGCATCTGGGTGCCAATCATCTACCAAGGCATTCAACAGCCTAGGTTGTGCCCGCATGAGTGGACACCAAAAGAATTTCCACAACCCACATTGTTTTAATGTGGCAACAACAACAGGGTCTTCCTTGACCATTGTATCAATTTCCTCATGCTCTCTCTCTCTCCAATGGACATACATTCTGCAAAATGACAAGTTCAAAAGAGAGTCAAATGATGCATTTTTAATTTTTTCATATGTTTGAGGATGTACGTGGGCTGTATTGGGGACAATTGCATATGTACGTGGGCATACTATTCTCTGCTCGCATGCATACATGAGTTGTGCTTGGAAAACCCGCGTACACGCAGGCTGACCTTTTTAAGGGTGTGCACCCCTCCAAAAAACAAAAAGAAATGCAAAAAGGAAGATTGGAAATGTAGGAGGGACTAGTTTGTACTTGGTCCAAGCAGAAGTTTGTTTCGTCCACTGAAGCTCCCAGAATCAACTTCTTTCACAAAGGGGTGTTTCTGGATTTTTGGTCAATTGTCAATTCACATTGGTGATAATGAGCTGCCAGGTTCTATTTATAGAATTTTTGGCACTTTTTGTCATTTTTTGACCCCCGTTGTCGTTTCTTCTGGCTTGAAAATCATGTAATGTGGTTCTTGAATTTGTCATTAGATGTTATGATACACTTTACTTTTGGTTCGACGAACTTTTTGGGAGTTGGGGCACTTTTCACGTCCTTTGGTGAAAAGTATTTTTTCCAACTTTGTGCATTTGAGTTAGGATTCCACCTCCACTTGTTGCACCTCGTTGTCTTTTTCGCTTTACCATAGGATCAACCCCACCGAATTGTGACACAGAACCGTCATTGCTACTCTAGAAGTGTCGTAATTTAGTGGTAGAGCCTACCCTCACATGGATGCCCTAGGTAGATCCTGGTTGCATTTTGGTGTCCATGCCATCACTAATGACTATAGGCTCGGGAGTCCTTTTAGTCTTGTCTTGATTATGAGTTTGATACTTCACATGTCTGATATATTATCACTCTTGGCCTCACCCTCGAGACTCCCAAAAAACAAACGGGTCTTCTTTTAAGCCCTTTTCAGACCCTCTAAACATGAAAATATTGTAGAGCGATCTTGTTGTCCTTCACACTTTCCAAACTAAAATTTGAAGGCACGTCTGTCCGACAGTAGTTTACCCCTTTTTCGGTCCAGATGGTCAATTGTACGAACAAAGGTATACTCTAGGAATTTTGGTTCGCTAGAAGAGTATTCTCAGGTATAAGTTTAACCCCTTTTCGGGCCTGAGGGATTAAATTTACGAAAAAGGAACTCCCACGGAGTCCATATTTAAGCTCTTTTCAGACTCCCTAAAATTGAAAATATCGCCGAGTGATCTGGTTTCTTCACACTCATTAAACCGGTCCAGAAGAACATCCATTACAGAGTCCATAGTTAAGCTCTTTTCAGACTCCTTAAAATTGAAAAGATCGCCGAGTGACCTTGTTCTTTCACACTCATTAATTGGTTCAAAAAAACATCTACTGGAATGAGTTTACCCCTTTTTCCGGTTGGTAGATTAAGGAGGAAAAAGGTACACCTTGGGAGATTCATCTCGCCGGGAGAGTTCTCCTCAGTAAATTTCACCTTTTTTTGGCTAAGGAGACTAAATCTAGAAAAAGGTAGTGAGTCCATAATTAAGCTCTTTTCAGACTCCTTAAAATTGAAAAGATTGCCGAGTGATCTTGTCTTTGTCACACTCGTTAAAATGGTTTTGAACATATGTCTTTTCGGTGCTAATTTATCCCTTTTTCGAGCCGAGTAGATTATCTTCGAAAAAGGTACCTCAGTGGAGTCTTCTTTTGCACTTTTTCAGACTCTCTAAAAATGAAAAAGCACCAAGCTTACCTTCTCTCGGCTCATTTAAAATTACATTGAAGGACGTTATCATTGTGTCCTATTAATCACATTTTCATTTCTGCGTCTTTGAACTAATGCCTGCTCCATGTGGCTCTCAACTGAACCTTTGAAGCATGCCTTATATGCAATCCTTGTAGCACTTTGTCTCTACGTCTTGACACCTTGACCCATGGAGGAATATTCCTGACTGTCCTTTTCCTGCACATGTTTCCTTGATCTAAGCATCAATGTGTTCCTTACGCTTGGAACTAGTATGTTTGCGACACTCGTTCCTCCTTTGTAATGTAGCATTCCTTTATTTTTTTTCAAGATTTCAAAATATTGAAAAGACAAAAAAAATCAAATATACCCCAAAAAGAGGATGGGAAAAGCATTTTCTTTTTATGGCAGAAAAATGAGTCGCCCTTGGAAAAAACACATCCTTCCGTTTGTTCGTCAAGATATGGGATTTAATATGACCTTAGGAAGCTATTCTCGTAACATAGAGCTGTGTCCTCCTCCATTTGGTTATTCTTCCAAACATATGGAGAGTTTGCGTTACCTCTTGCAGCGTGAACTTATGTCAATGTCATGCTGCCTGAGTCTCATCATTCATCGTTCTTTTGTCCAAGGGAAGTTTTACCCAACTTGAGTCAGCCCTTCTATAGTTTGTCTCTTGTCCTCATGCCCGACCATCCCGAAAGTCCAATCAAAGTCTTTATTCGAAATCAATGAAGTTCTCTGCCTGATCACCGAGATCCTCTTGTCTGTTCCCCGACCAACCATTGAAGACCTCTGGGTAGTTAAGTCATACACTCACATTACACTCCTACCCGAGTTTTGAATATCTTGAAGTTGTTTCTCGAGCTCTGAAGGCCTCATCTCCAACCATCCAACGTCATTACCTTCTTGAAGATGGATACTATTCATGTATATCTTTCGATTTTGAGATGTAGATCCACTGTGTACTGCTCGCAGCTACACTTTATATAGTTATATGACATGTATCTGCAATGTATTTGATTGGCAACCATGATTTATTTAATCCTGAGCATGGGTATTCCCGCCTTGGTGAGACAATTGTTATTTTGTAGATGGCACCTCCTAAACTCTGGTCCTGGGCTCACTCACTTCGTACGTTGGTAAAATATTTGTAATGTATTTCGGCCATTAGATTCTCTTCTGACCTCACACATTAGGGGGCATCTGTTATAACCCTAATTTTCACCAAACATGCATACCCAACAACAGGCCATCTTACTTACTATTTTTTCCAAGCCAATACTGAATAACTCTTCTTAAAAACCAAATTTTTGAAGATGTATGCACCCTGCACCACTACTGCCCATGTATTTATGCTAGCTACACCATTACTGCCCACATACGTATGCTAGCTACACCATTACAACCCACATATTCCCATAAAAGCTGCAACAAATAAAAAGTTGCAAGGGAATACGAGCTTTTGGGTAGTTTCCTAACCAATTTATCGCCTATAGCCCATCACCCAACCGAATAACTATCTTTTTGGCATATAAAAGAAGGTGTTGGGGTCTCATTCTAGGGAGAATCATGAAAGAAATGAAACTCTGCCCATTTCATAATCCCCCGTTGCCCGAAGAATTTGCAGCCACATTGTGAGTTTTGAGCCAGAATTCCCTAGTTCTTGCCTTTTTCCTTACTCATAAGCCTATGCCCATTCTCTAGAAAGAAGTGTGAGAGAATAAGGATATGTGGAAGCAGTTGGAGCTTGGTGAAGAGGATCCCAAGACTGGGTTCGAGGAGCAGTCATCGATCTCATTTTGAAAGTGACTTTGTGAGATTAATATAAAGAAGTACTTTTTTCGTCCCGCCACATGATGTGTTCAATGTTGATATTTGATTTACATTTTGTTATGACATCTAACCCACTAATCCATATATAGAATGCATGTTCGTAGTTTCTTGTTTGTCTTTTGGTGAATGCAGGTAAACCTTGGGACAAGATTTTCAGTCGAGGAACAGTCGAATGCAAAGGGATTGACACCGGACGCGGAGTTTAAGGTAGGACTACCGGATCCCTATACTTTGTATTTTATGCATGAATGTGGGGTGTTGTCATGATAGTTGTTAAAAGTAGGAGACTTTAGAAAGTTAGCTATGCCTGCACTTGAGAACCCTAGTGTAGTCTGTAGGGGGGTTTTCCCACTATAGAAAGCATCAACATATCAATCCTCAGCCAAGGCCAAGGAAGGTCTCATTTGATATGCAAAGAGGATAATAGAGACCATAAGGTCTCGTGACAGGGATGAAGGATTAAACATACATAACATTACTGCAATTGGCATCCATGTAACTCATGTCTGATAAACTATTTGGGACTAAGAAATGAAACAATACACACACACACATTCAACTCATTCATCACATACACATATTATATCAAAACTTCCATATCTTTATTACTGAGGGAATTCCATCACATCAGAGTTATACAGTGCACTGAACAACTGCCTATGATAGCCATATAACTTCACATCATTACTATATAAACCTGTGGAAATAAAACATAATGCACCATGTGCCTTGCCTTAAGACTAAGACATGTCAAAGACATAGGAATATATTCAAAACATCACAATATTACAACATTCTTAGAGTGATCTCGATACTAGTAGCTAAGCTAACTAAAAACTCTCTAACTAGTCAGATAGCCAATCTACAGACTAACTCACCAACTCTTGTTTTGAGATTAGAGATCCTTTTTATATATTCCACTACTAGGGAGAATTGTCTCTTTCTTCTCTGCTCCACTTGCTTTTCTGATCCAACTACCTCACACACTTCTGGTGCCTTCTAGTGCTCCACATAGACTCTCTATATTAGGGGAAACCTTAACTGCCTGGCTAGCCCATCCTTTGGTCTCCCCACGACTTCATATGATGCTGACAATAATCATTCAGGGGGATTTCCTGATGATTCCTTTCTTGATTTCGGTGGGCATCTTCTTGGTTTATGGTGCGACTAACAAAAATCGGACCAACACACACTTGGTAGTCTTTACATTTGGCACGCTACTAAAAAAACCTGGTTTGATGCGCACTCCATGGAATTCCTCACACATTTCCTTAGGTGCACATAAAACTATGGAATGAGCACACACAACTTCATTTGTGCGCACACACACGAAATTGAACCCAAAAATTTTGGTGCAAACATGCCCCCAACACTATTATCTGGCTTGCCCTTGAGCCAACTTCTTTATTGAATGATCTCTATGACAGACGACACTGTGCCCTTGAGTTTTTGAAAGAATTCTAGAAACTGACTCTCAGGCTCAGAGAAATGCTCTTGAAGCATTTGAGTAAGTTGGATGACTATTTCTATAACATCAACTGTGACTATTGAAGTAGTGAGATCGATGTTATTGAGATGCTCAATTTGAGGATTGGCAACGACCAACACATCAAACATCTGGGTGAACAAAGTCAAGGCCATATTGGCCATGATGGAAATCATAACTGATATGTTTTGGTGCTCTACTCTTGCTACAATAATATCTTTTTTTCTTGTAGCGATAGCCTACATCACAATGACTTACTCCCAAGGAGGTAGGGAAGTGAGATCTCGCTTCTGCTGTGCAACCTCCATTTCGACTGTGATAATTCATTCTATAATGGTAGATACTTCAGGTGGGGTTAAGAGGTGAGTCTACAAGGTTGAGTTATATTCCACCAACTTGGAGAAAGCTATCATATGTAATTGGTAGATGTGGAGAGATACTTGAGCTATCTGAATTAGTGTGGGACATGGAGAAGTGGGTGAGTCAGTGCGAAGCAGTGGTTTACCATTGTTAGCGATATGCAATTCGAGCTGTTGTAGGCAAGCCTTTACTGCAAAGAGATTAAGGCCTAGGGAATGTTGCAGGTTGGAGCAAAAGTGGTAGTAATCATGGCATATAAGTTTTCCACCTCCCCCAACAGGTTATGGAAAGATGAACGAAGCTCGACGTATTGACCCCGAGTGGCTATGTGTGCCTCCCTATCAGCATCATATTTCTCTTGTAAGGATTGATGATCCTACATTTATTTTTGATACTTCTCACGCGCCTATTTGCGTGCGACGATATCTACTTGATGTTGCAGTTGCAATTGGGTATGGTCTTTCCCAAGCCACTTGTTGTGCTCGCCTAATTCAAAGAGTAACATGGTGGCACATTCTTGCATGAGAGGGGTAGGGATCTGAGCCAAAGGAATCATACCATGGTGGGTCCACCCAAAGGATGTGAGCAGGAGAACTAGCACTGATGCTAGAAGGCAACGTACAGGAAGTGTGGATTGGTACTTGCACAATGCTTCATAACTGTTGGAAAATATGGCCGACATTGCGTAGAGCCTTAGAATGGAGTTGTTGTTGCAAAAACAATTGGCATCATAATGTGTCTATTAGTTTTTTTATTTCTGGCATCATCTAAGTAGGTCCTGGTTGAGTAGATGGGGTAGAAGTGCAAATGAAGGAGCTGGGTCGGGGTCGCTTGGATCCCGGTGGTGGAGGTTGAACTAGATGCTGCGCAGGTGGGGGTTCCCATGGAATTTTCCCTACAGCCTCAATATGGGTACCCCTACCATGGGAGGGTTCCTACTAAGTTTTCTATTGCACTTCTTCAACCTTTTTACGATCTTAGTTGCGCTTAGTGTGTGTCTCTAGAGTCATAGTGTCTTCGACTGGGAGTTGTTGAAGATGCGCAGGCCATTCGACCACACCTTACCGAATGCCATCCTCGTGAATAAGGAAAGTAAGGAGTGCCATTGCAACACCTTGGTCATCATTAGGATAAATTCATATGTTATGTAAAGTACATTCAAAGATAAGGTAACCATCATACATGTCGATAAGGGTGCGCAGGAAGTGTTCTTGCGACGTGGTGGTCTGGATGAGGCAATTATATCACTCTTGGAATAGATCATTGTGTGAATTTTGGATGTGAGGATCCTGAATTTCACGTAGTCACAAGAAGAAGGGAGCTTCAAAGATACGCCAACTGCCGATAGGTCATTCAAACCCTCGAGGGGACTACTAGAGTACCATTGCCAGCAACAATAGGATCTAACTGTAATGAAACTCCTTTCCTGAATTCTGGGCATCCAAACAATCATCTATTAATTCATACATTACATACTGGGCCCATGCCATTTGAATCCCAAAGATGCTCCACTCAGCTGCTACGCCGACCCTGTATGGACATTCTTCTTTGGTACAGTTGCGCAGAATTTTGCAAGCTATGAGTTGTGTAGCAAAGCAAACTGGTATGGGGCTGATTTCTAAAATAAGGATTCCACTCCTTCCTCGACGAGTAGAGTATGGGCCATATATTTCTTGCTGGGAGACATCCTTAATAGTAAGGGATTTCTTCAGATCTTCACTTGTATGGGTAGGCCTATATAGTGGAGAATTACAACTTCATCAATAAGGTATTTCTCTCAGCCAAAGGTAGCCGCCATGCATTCGAGTTAGTAATGTGCATGCACACATGGTAAAAATTACGCTATGCCAAAAGTGAGGACATTCTAGGAAGGAGAGGACGCCCGCCTAGTGGAGAGGTTGGGCCCACTCTTGGGTGAGTGTTAGTGTCCTTCCATCTTCACCATGGACGTTGCGAGCATAGTGGTGAAAGGCTAAGGTGGGGAACTGCTCGGAGTTGCAGACATCATAATCGATGAAATGGACATTGTGTACCCACCCTGTTTGGAACCCTGTGAAGGTGACATGCTAAAGAAATAATTTTTCTTCCATTTGGGAATTGGTGGCAACCCAAGATATTTTTTGGCTCTAGGTTTCTTGAGGAGGCCATGGAAATTTTAAGCTGGGCATGAAAAGGTGTTTTTTGAAGTGGGTGGGGTGGTTGGCTCTTAGTTGCTATTTGGATACTATGGGGACGAAGCTCAGTTTAGGGGTTTTGTTATACATGGCATAAGGGGCATACAAAACGAGGTAACAATAATGAGAAAGGAAACAAGTTTCCAAATGAGTACTGCGGGACAGTTGGGTGTTGGAACAAAAGTAGTCGTAAGCTATTTTCGATATATGTAATTGTGCCATATTCCAACACTGCTAGTCGTGGTTTATCTAGTTGGTGGTTGCGTGAGTTGTTACTGCCATAAATTGCGAGCTCATATGCTAGAGTATTAATTAGGGAATAATTTCCCTTCAATGACTAAATTAAACAATCTGATCTCAGGTGTTGGGAAAGCTAATGTAGTTATTGCTAGTACTCTCAACAAAAATGTCACCATCCTTATATGTGAGAGCCCTGTGATCCAAATCTGGATTGAAAATTCCTGTACATGTTCACTCATGATTCAATGGGAGGCGCCAAACATGTTTCTTGTGCCTCTCCATATGGATGTCGAGTATTCACAGAAGTGTCACGACCCCCAGTAGGTCATAGTGCTGCTTCACACATATTCCACCAGTTTGTTCTGCCCCTTGAGTATGATGAAGTAAGAGCTTTCAATAAATTTTGTTTGTATTCTCAATGGGGTTAGTGGTGGTAGAATGAGACAAGTCTTTATGTTTTTTCAAGGGGAGTGTAGCAAAAGCCTTCCCTTGTAGTTTTGCTTCTTTGTGCGGCGTGAGGGGGATTCTAGGTTCCAGGAAGGTGACCTTCTTTCAAATCCTCTTAGGAGACCCTGGGATGTGGCGACGACATATCGACTATGGACGTTTGGATGCCCACCATCCTTTGTAAGAAAACATATATAGGCAAAATCCCCTAGACACTTTGAATTTCTCTCTCATGGATGCTTCACTATATTCCCATTTGTGATGTGATTCTCGAGGTGTAGCCAACCAAATTGTGGGAATTGCTATTAGTATCAAGTCAAGTGCACAAGGTCACTGTTTCTAAAAAATGTGCTGTATCCATGCAATGAATGTGTCCACTGGATTTATCCCATCATACCAGTAAGAGTCGAAATATTGCATGCACTCTTTTGCCGAGACACATGTGCACCTCCTTGTTGACACCTCATAAAGCTTATTCTACAATCTATCCAAGGCATCCTCATAATCGATGTCATAAGAATCGACACTTCTCTAGCTCAATTCACCATCTGTGGTGGGGTTGATGTAGTCCTCCTTGTACCCCGTGACCTTTTAAATATTTTCAATGCCCGAGATTTGCACATCCTCATCTATGAGCTCATTATAGTGGTCATCCTTAGATGGGTCTAGTGGCACGACCATGCATAGGGTGTCAGTTTCAAAGGACATCTACCTCTTCTTCAAATTTAACAACACATTATTATTGAAGGCCCAATCAATAACCAAGAATGAAAGATATGGATTAGACTCATCCATGATATTAATGACTTCAAAGTCAGCCTTTGTTTTCACTCCTTCGATGTTTACTTCTACTTTCTCCAACCGACCTATGGGATAGATCTTGTATTGATTGGATAACAAGAGATTGATGGTTGACCAAACCAACTTAGTCTTACCCATCAATTCTCAAGACTTCTTGGGTAAAGTGTTCACATCAGATCCCAGGTCCAACATGAATCCATCCATGTCATACCCACCAAGATCTTCTGTCATCTTAAAGTCTCAACCAATACACTTTTTCTTACTAACCTGGAAGACATCCCTCTCTGAAAGCCGAGCTGATATGCTGTTCTCCTCTCCTTTTTCTTTCATGCAAGTAGTTAACATATAGGTAAACTTGCAACTTTTGGATCTTTAAGAAAGCACAAATAGCAGTGTAAGAAGGTATTGACTTGATCTTTGGCTTTTGCCATGCGACCTAGGTCGTGCAAGGCTTTTGCATGCGCTATGTGTTGCAACTCTTCCTGGTGATATTCTTCATAAGACTTTTTCTCAGTGCATCGTAGCATAGTCTGTATGCATGTTTCTTCTATCAATCTTTGGGTTGCACATTGGATTTCCTCATGCACGCAAGCCTCCTCCAAAGAGAATGTGTTGTGTGCTATAATTCTTTGTGCACACGAGCTTCTTCCAAAAACCTTTGCATCACCCACTGAAAATATTTGTGGATATGTGCTTCCTCTAACGTCCTTTGTGTCACCCTCTACACTTCCTCTCGGATTCATGCCTCTTCAAGAGACCTCTGAGTCACGCATTGTAGCTCCTTGCACACTATTTCATCTTCAAGGGCTCTCTACGCCTCACATAGAAACTGCTTATGCTGAGTAGCATCAAACTTTGGAGGGGGCTGGGACACCTTCTTGATGTTTTCGTCTACTTGTTGACGCGAGCCTTCTCCATGCTCAAGGTTTGCCTTTGTCTTCGCCCCTCTGCAGGTTACTAACAAAATGTCTACTTCCCCGTTCTTCTTCTTGTTTTTGCGTGGCTCGACATGCACCATGTTACAATTGATATTCTTATCCTCCCACTTCTTCTGTAAGTTAGGACAGTCCTTGGTTACATGTTCAAGACTATAACAACATGCGTAGATGTTGTTATCACCCTATAAGTTATAGGATCAACTGGTGACTGGGATGTTATCTGTCTCTAGTGTTTTTTGTTGAGAAATGATTTTTCATTCTGCAAATAATTTGAAAAAGGAAAAAGAAAAAGAAAAGAAAAGAAAAGAAAAAGAAAAGAAAAGAAAAAGAAAAAGAAAGAAAAAAGAAAAAGAAAAGAAAAGAAAAGAGGGCATAAAAGAATTCAATAAAATCCCCATGCAATAATAAGTAACTCGGTCCATACCTTTCAAGCATGGCCAAGTTCTTTTCAATTTGATGCTGATAGGGTAGTGAAGGAATTTGGCTAAACAGTTTAATCTTAGCCAAAGTGTCTAGGTTAGATTAGTGAATAAATCTGGCCAGACTGTCTAATCTTGGTCAGATAGCCTCAGGGTAGAGTAAATTCTTAACCCAACAGTCTAATCTGGGTTAATTGTCATAGGAAGCTAGGTTATAATATAGACTAGTTGCTTTATTGCTTCATTTCAATAAGAACTAGTTTGATGATCAATGTTGCACCATGATTTGGATACCTAAAATGTTGTTTGACTAACCCTTGGTGGTGTTGACATGAAAAGACTTGGAGGAAACCCGTAAAAAAAACACTTATCCTAAGTTTCCTCGGCGCATGTATGTTTCCGTGCCCTCAATTATGCTCCGATCATGTATCAATGGTCCAGATGATCGCGCTCAGATCTATGGTGGACAGGTCTTTTTGGACCGCCCCGACATTTCTATCTTTAACAAAAGGGGGGGGGGGTCCGGAATCGTTGATAAGACCTGCGCGCATATGGACGGGTCAAGATCAAGTGCTCAGATCTATGATCAATATTGGATTCCGGACCCCCCCGTCCGTTCTGCCTTTAATGGAGGGGGGGGGGGGTCCAGAATGTGTCATAAACAGAGCGCATAGATCTGCGGCTCAGAAGCAAGCGTGTATATCAATGGCCCAAGATGTATTTCGGACCCCCCCGACTGATCTGCCTTTAACTGAGGGGGGGGGTCCAGAATGGTATTCTTCCTCTGGTGGGCCCATCTTTATATGTGGCAGCGATCCAATGGCCCCGAGTCCCATCATCTCCTACTATCTGACAGACCTTTGTCACCTCTGGACGTCACCATCTACCTTTCCAAAATTAGTCACTTCCCATAACTGCTGTCAGTTCTTCCCCCCCATTCACTCGTGGCAAGCCCCCTCACCATGACCTTTACCCCAATCGGTAGCTTCCACGTCACTCATCCGTATTCCTTAGTCACCGTCACCTGCCATCTCACACTCTAAGTGATCCATTGGCCATTTATTACTAGATGACCTATCCGTTAACCAACTGACCTGTCTCCCGTGCCCAAGGGACACCCATTTGCCAAAAAATACCATTTTCCTTCCTACTTTCACCATTTTCCCACTCATCGCACCAGAGAGAATTACTCCATTTTCACCTCCGTTGCAGTCAATTTCCCTCACCAGCAACCACCCTCGCTATCATTTTTTTTCTTGTAGGTATTGTTGCAGTAATGGTGCCAAAGTCCAAACAAGCAGAAGGAGAGGAGAATCCGTTTCTCCCGCCTCCTATCGACCTTGACAGGATCCCACTGGTCGACAAAGACCGCTTAATCGTGGATACAAAGTGCGATTTTGATTTCGCAGACCTTCAGTCATGGCTCAAGGAAGTCTTCCTGGACCAGAGTGATGAAATTGGACTCTGGGAGTCCAATTTACCCCTCTACTTTTTCCCTCAGATCCACCCTTTTCCCGAGTTCGCTCTCAAGTGCCAATCCCACTACATTCCCGAGCAAAGAGCCATCGTCTCCTTGTCTAGAGAAATCCTTTTCCTCATCATGCCCGAATCCATCGACCAGATGATGCAAATCCCCCGAGCCGACTGTGCATCACCCTTCAACCTGGAAATTCTTACAGAATTATACCAGAAAATGAACTTCCCCCAAAGAGCTCAAATATTCAAGCTTTTATTTCCCCCATCCGCTCAATTTCCCTCCACAAATCCTCCTTATACTTCTTCCATGTTCTCGACTAAAGGAAACCAAATCATCTCATCCCTTTGTGCCTTGTTAGGATACTATTCAGATCAGTGGGTAGATGAACCCATTCTGGGATTTTTATCCATCTTCTCTACCGATGAGAAGCCCACCACCCAGTTTGACTTTAGCACATTCCTGGAAAACAATATTCATGAACAGTTCGTGAATTTCACCATGGAAGGCATGTTCCGATACTCTTCCATACTGGCGTACTTGTTCGTCTTCTTCCAGGCGGACAAATTCATTTTTTCCATGCAGAAGATGGATGGAGATGGTAGATCCGAGGCAGTGATAGCATGGACCTACTTGCTCAAGCACAACTCCACAGAGTTCAACTTCAAGGAGTTCATTGATTAGTTCTACCACCCTGTGGTGAGTATGCTTAGTGGCAGGCCTGAGCCTCGGATAAACGATGAAGTTTAGAGGATCCTGCATCTCTCGGACAACACAAAGACAGGGGATTGGTACTTGTATCAAGATTACACTGAGATCAAAGTATACGGGTGCAAGTTGGCACCGTATAAGCTGCCCAAGTATCTTCCTTTCATAATTTTTGCTTTGGAATATATAAGGCAGATAATAAATTCTGATGATATCCATTTTGTGTCACTGAAGAAAAAGCAACAGCTTAGAATCAAGGGGCAGATTGGCTCCTTCATCTACAACAATCATGGCACTGGGGAAGAAGCAAACAATATGCTGAGGGAAATGAAGTTCTTGATGAGCTTCCCATGGCATTACGATCCATGTGGGATCATCTCTGAGATGAGAGTAAAAAACAAGAACATCCCATATGTTCATGAAGTTAGGCATGAAGTTGAAAAATTTGCAAATCAGACAGTATGGGAGCCTAACACATTGGTCGAAGTAGAACAATGAGATCCCCCGGCCACTGCATCACAAACAACTACGCCACATGTCCCGAAGGAGAAAAGGCCTAGGCAAGATTTATCTCCACCTGTCACGGAGGTATCATCAGAAGAATTCCAGCTGCACACCAAGAGGCCTAAGACCTTTGCAGTTTATGGCCTGACCGGGGAAAAACAAGCCCCGTCTACTACAATGACCAAAGTTGATAGGCCACCCTTCGGTTCGAGCCTCCATAAGGTCATAACCTCAGCATTGCCGAAAAAATATACAGATTCTTCACTGACCACCCAACCAGGCAAGGTGGGACCGAAGCTGAGTATCTTCGAAAAGTATGAGCTGATCAAGAAAAGGAACTAGACCCTGACTAGCAGTACTTGTGCCCATTTCTGGAAGTAGATGTCGACTACGCAACATAGGTTGCTATCAGAATTTGACACCGAGAAGGGCAGAATGCATATGGCATTCCTCCAGGCATAGGTACCAGATCCAAAGGTGATCATTGACTACAAAAGGGCCACCTTCGAATTCCAAACGAAGGACGTGCATCCGGCCGATCAGATGGATCTGCACAAGCAGACAGGGGAAATGGTCTTCTATACGTTGGCACATGATTCCACTTATGCGTCCAAATTGCAGGTGTCCCTCAACAATGTTCAAACACAACTCAAGTTGGAGAAGATATCATCCTTTGCAAAGGACAATAGGATCAAGACTTTGGAGGAGCTGGTCCTCAAGATCGGTTACGATCCTTCAAACGTGAAAGCAGCTGAGGAAATGATAAAGAAGAAGAATGATGACAGAGCATCCTTGAGGAAACAACTGAAGCTCCCACCCACAGAGGATTCACAGGCGAAGGAGATAGCAGAGAAAGAAGGAGAGAAAGATGAAATGCTCAAGCTAATCATGGAGCAGAATGCGCAGCTAAAAGAAATGGAAGCTGAGATGGAGAAGCTAGTAAAAGAGAAAGAGTGGCTGAAGCCGATGGAAGTCATTCCATTGAGTGCCATTCCAATTTCGGGAGTGAGTACAACATCAGTGACAGAAGTCCCATCTGCTACTCCATTGACATCCCTGGAGAAGACAACTGACCTGGCTAAGTCTATGGAAAAGATGAACCTGTAGGAAACAAAGATCAGCAGGCTAAAAAAGGAGATTGAGAACCTTCAGGAACTCAAATCTTCCTTCCAAACTAGCCTCTCCAAGGAAAAGCAGGTGACCGATCAGCTCAAGCAGGAGTTACAACAGCTCCGGAAGCAAACAGTGGCAGGAAAAACTTTGGCCGAGGTTAAAGAAAGTGTATGGACAGACATCACCAAGTGCATGAACGAGATATGGCCTATGATACAGATTATGTTTGAGCAGAATGACTTGGTACAGAGAAGAAAATAGGCCATCGAGAAGATCAGATCAGAATTGGGAGAGATGCCAACACATGCGAACAAGATCATCAAGTTCTTAAATTCTAAGACCAGGGAAGAACTGGAAGAGATGAAAATTGAAGACAGAACAGAGACCATCCTTGAGGTCAAAAGAGTTTTGACCAAGAGAGGATTAATGCTTCAGCTGGAAGAAAAGGTTCAGGCCATGGACCTAGGGGTACA
>ML833854.1:46662-66582 GCA_009831015.1 Picea engelmannii
GAAGGGGAGGAAGTGATTGAGGAACTAGAGGATACTCACATAAATCTCATGGGCATTCATGATAACGAAGCTATTTTCCTTACCCAAGAAGAACAAGAACTTTTTCTTCTCAATCAAACAAAAGTAAGTGAAGAAGCTGAAGATGCAGAACATCAGGCATTCGAAAATTCCATTTTGGAGGTACATCGACAATATAATCTGCGGAGTAAAAAGACAGAAGGGAGTTCCCCAAAAAAGACGATTGAAACGAAGAAGGTAATTGAAACCAGGAAGGCCTCTGAGCCATCTGCCGAGAAGATTCCTGAAAAGAGCACTGCTGAAGTTCCCACGAAGAAAAACCTTACTATTCTGAAAAGATGATCACAACCCGAGGTCTCACCTATTAATCCACCAAGTACTTCTGGCCAGAAGAGTATGGTGGATAAACCGGAATTGATGAGCCAAGGTAGAGCTCCTACACCTTTCAGCCTTGAGGGGGAATTAGCCAAAGTAAAAATTCCCATTCCACTTTCTGAGTTGATGAACACAGACGTTTATCGATCACAGGTGATTAAAGCACTGACCATTGAACCTGACACAGGCACGAAGGCCTTAACCATTGGATCAACAAATCATTCAGATACCGTGAACCTTACATATGATCAACCTGAACTTCTGTTTGGACCTGAATTAGATGGACGAGACGAGAATGGTGATGTCGCTCCTTTTTACATCAGTCTAAACATACATGACTTGATCTTGCATAACGCTATGCTGGATTCGAGTGCTTCCCACAATCTGATGCCTAAAGCAGTGATGGAGAAACTAGGACTGGAGGTCACTAGACCTTACAAGGATTTACACTCATTTGACTCTAGTAAAGTTAGATGTATTGGTCGGATCAAGGACCTATGTATCACCTTGGTTCAGATTCCTGCAAAGAGCATGGTAATGGATGTGGTAGTTGCAGACATCCCTCCGAAGTAGGGAATGTTTCTATCCCAGTCTTGGGGGGCTAAGTTGAGAGGTACCCTGCAGCTAGATATGTCTTATGCCACTATCCTAGTTTTCGGGCAACAAAGAAGGCTATACAGAGAAACATTGATGAAATACATGGTCAGTAGCCAAGAAAAACCGCACAACTATCCTCTTTACTCCGTGCATTCTGACTTGTATTCTTTTATCTTGTACAATGATGGTGACATGGGAGAACAAGATACTCAATTGGGAGAAGATACATCTAGTCAGGATGAAGGCCAAGAAATCATTGAGGTAGCAAGGATGAAAAACATGATAACTGAAGAATTACCGGTAGATTTCTGGAGCATGGATTTTGATGGAGCAGTAAGCAAAGAAGGAGTTGGAGTAGGAGTCTGGCTGCATAATCACAGAAACAGGTATTCAGAAAACCATTCTTACAAATTAAATTTCCAATGCACTAACAATATTGCTGAGTATGAAGCCTTGATGCTCGGTCTGAAGATTTTGAAAAGAGATGGTGCTAAACAGATTATGGTAAGAGGTGACTCTGAGTTGATAATCAAGCAAATCAAAGGTGAGTATGCTGCGAAACACCCATGTCTTAGAGCTTATAGGAATGCTATTCTTGATGCCCTTAGATGCTTCACTGAAGTTGACTTGCAGGTAATGCCAAGGGGACAAAACAGTCTGGCAGACGGATTGGCTACGTCAGCAGCCACATGTAAGATTCCTTTCCGCTCGACTTGCCCATACACTGTGGAGGTGAAATGCAGACCAACTGTTCCCGACAATATCAGGTACTGGAAAGTGTTTGGTAATGATGATCAAATCGAAGACTTTCTGCAGTGTAAAAATGATTTTGAATGTACAAATATAGATTTAGAGAACGAGGATGAAAATGTAAATAGATTTGATTTTGAAATTGATAGTGTAAATAGCATAGATTCAGGAGAATTAGGCGATGATGAGATGGAGGCCGATATTTTGCATTTGAAAAGTAATGTTTTTCCTAGGGGTCTAGTTCCTTTAGAGGACTTGTTTGATTTTAACGACGTAGCCAAAAAACCAAAAAATGAAGCCAATGGACAAGAGGTAGAAGACTGTAATATAGGGACTAAAGAGAAACCTGGGATAGTCAAATTTTCTAAATCATTACCCCCTGAGCAAAAACTCAAATACATTGAGCTGTTCAAAGAATATTCGGATGTCTTTGCCTAGGGTTATGAGGATTTGAAAGCTTATGATACTAGCATCATACAACACATGATTCCAATAAAATAAGACCAAAAACCGTTCAGACAGAAACTTAGGAGGATAAATCCCAAGTTACTCCCTCTGATAGAAAAGGAAATAAAAAAAATGTACGATGCCAAAATCATAGTCCCGTTGCGTTTTTCCAAATGGGTCTCTAATTTGGTCCCTACACGTAAGAAATCTGGGGAAATCAGACTTTGCATAGATTTTCGAAATCTGAATAAGGTCTCCCTGAAGGATAATTACCCCTTGCCAAAAATGGACCACATCCTTTAAAGGGTAGTCGGATCCAGTCGAATATCTTTGCTGGACAGTTTCTCGGGTTATAATCGGGTCCTAGTTCACCCGGATGACCAAGACAAAACCGCTTTCACTACGCCATGGGGCACTTTCATGTATGTGAAAATTCCTTTTGGTTTGATGAACACTGGAGCCACTTTCCAGAGAGCGATGGACATCGCCTTTGTGGAAGAATCCAGTAAGTTTATTGTCGTCTATTTGGATGACGTAACTGTGTTTTCCCAGTCTGATGACGAGCACCTGAGGCATCTCAGACGAGTCTTCGAGAAATGCAGGAGGTTTGGGATTTCTTTAAATCCTAAGAAAATCCTTTTTAGACTAGAGGAAGGCAAACTGCTAGGACACATCATCTCCAAGGACGGAATCAAAATAGACCCCAGCAGAATCGAGGCCATACAAAAATTAGAACACCCAAGAAACATCAAAGAATTACAGTCTTTTATCGAGAGAATAAAATTTCTATGAAGATTCATTCCCAATCTGGCAGAGCTCCTCAGAAACATTACAAATATGTTAAAAAAGGATGTAAAAATAAAATGGGACATTGATTCCAGACAGTCTTTCGAACAAGTCAAACGAGCACTCACAGAGGCCCCTGTCTTAATCAGTCCTGATTTTACCAAGGATTTCTATCTTTTTTCTTTCGCTTCCGAACATACTATAGCAGCGGTATTACTACAAAAGAACAACGAAGGGTATGAACAACCCATAGCTTTCTTTAGTAAAGTGTTAACATACGCTGCTCTGAATTACAAGATAATGGAGAAACAAGCTTTTGCCTTGGTAAAATCCATAAAAGACTTTAGAGTCTACATTCTCCATTCCCACACCATAGCATATGTTCCGAATGCGATAGTAAAAGACATTTTGACCCAAGACAATCTGGATGGAAGAAGAGGAAAATGGATTGCTGTCATTTTAAAATACGACATAGAGATTAAGCCTACGAAACTAATTAAAGGTCAAGGCCTTGCTAAATTGATGGCTGAATCTAACTTCCATGGTCTTGACATTAATTTTTTAGCTGCAGCAGATGAACAAGGTGAGATGGTGACTCCAAGCATGAGAGAGGTATTTCTCAACTCTCCATGGTACGCAGACCTTATATTCGTTTTGCAAAATTTACAAGCTCCCCCTGGTTTGACTAAGACTAAAGCTAGATTTTTGAAGTTGAAAGCCTTAAAATTCTATATTCTAGAAGGCAATCTGTATTGGAAAGATCCTGGAGGTATTCTGTTAAATTGTTTATTGAAAGATGAAGCTGATAGAGTGTTACAAGAATTTCATGCAGGAGAATGTGGTGGCCATCTGAACTGGAAGGTTACATCCAACAAAATACTCAGAGTTGGATTCTATTGGCCCACCCTATTCGCTGATGTACATCATAAAGTGACTGCATGTCATCAATGTCAACTGTTTGAAGGCAAAAGGAAACTCCTCCCCCTACCTCTGAAACCGGTCTCAGTTGAAGCCCCTTTCCAACAATGGGGATTGGACTTCTTTGGAGAAATACACCACCCTTCTTCAGGCCAGCACAGGTGGATTCTCACTGCCACCAATTATTTTACCAAATGGATCAAAGCAGTACCAAGTAGGCAAGCCACTGACTCTGTTATTATCGAATTCCTTGAAAATAATATCTTGTCTCACTTTGGATGTCCTAGAAAGATTATAACTGATAATGCAACTGCTTTTCGGTCAAAGAAACTCATAGATTTCTGCAACCAGTATCACATTGGTTTGGGACATTCCACAACTTACTACCCTCAGGGGAACGGGCTGGAGGAATCTTCAAACAAAACCTTGGTAAACATCATCAAGAAAACATTGCAAGAAAACAAGAAATCCTGGCATAACAAGTTGGTGTTCGCATTATGGGCTGACAGACTGACCACCAAAAGGTCAATCGGTATGTCACCTTACCAGCTGGTCTATGGCATAGAAGTAGTTTTCCCCACTTCCTTAGGAGTCCCTGTCATGAAGTTGCTTCAATATGTACAAGCCGAGCCAAATGACTCACAGAGAAGGATCAACCAGATGATCCATTTACAGCAGTCTAGGGAAGAAGTTTTCAACAAGACTCAGGTAATCCAAGAAAGCATCAAGAAGATTTTTGACAAAAGAACCAAGGAAGATGATTTTGAGTTAGGAGATTTGGTGTTGAGGTGGGAAACCAGAAATTAAGACAAGGGAAAACATGGAAAATTTAACAGTCTGTGGAGAGGACCATACATGATTCAAGCATTCAGGGGAAACAACACTTTCTTGCTAAACAACGTTGATGGGACAAATTTGCCAGGAGGACCTGTAAATGGAAGAATGTTGAAGCATTATGTGCCACCTCAGTAGAGACTTGAGTTTCACTCACCATTGTACATACCACTTTTATTTTTCGTCTGCATTTTCCAAGTGAATAACATTAGTCAGTTGGTTGAAGCCCGAAGAGAAGGCCCTAAGCCGCTGACCACTGTTCTTCCAATTTTTGAGAATAAAACCAATCAATCAACGAAGGCTATGAGGCAAAATTTTTAAGAATGACAGGAACCAGGATTCTTGGCACTTCACAGGGCAAGTACCATCCCCAGGTGGAGCCGCTGTTATCACCCTATAAGTTATACGATCAAATGGTGACTGGGATGTTATCTGTCTCTAGTTTTTTTTGTTGACAAATGATTTTTCATTCTGCAAATAATTTGAAAAAGGAAAAAGAAAAAGAAAAGAAAAGAAAAGAAAAGAAAATAAAAAGAAAAGAAAAGAAAAAGAAAAAGAAAGAAAAAAGAAAAAGAAAAGAAAATAAAAGAGGGCATAAAAGAATTCAATAAAAGCCCCATGCAATAATAAGTAACTCGGTCCATACCTTTCAAGCATGGCCAAGTTCTTTTCAATTTGATGCTGATAGGGTAGTGAAGGAATTTGGCTAAACAGTTTAATCTTATCCAAAGTGTCTAGGTTAGATTAGTGAATAAATCTGGCCAGACTGTCTAATCTTGGTCAGATAGCCTCAGGGTAGAGTAAATTCTTAACCCAACAGTCTAATCTAGATTAATTGTCATAGGAAGCTAGGTTAGAATATAGGATAGTTGCTTTGTTGCTTCATTTCAATAAGAACCAGTTTGATGATCAATGTTGCACCATGATTTGGATACCTAAAATGTTGTTTGACTAACCCTTGGTGGTGTTGACATGAAAAGCCTTGGAGGAAACCCGTAAAAAAAACACTTATCCTAAGTTTCCTCGACGCATGTATGTTTCCGCGCCCTCAATTATGCTCCGATCATGTATCAATGGTCTAGATGATCATGCTCAGATCTACAGTGGATAGGTCTTTCCGGACCCCCCCGACCGTTCTATCTTTAACGAAAGGGGGGGGGGGTCCGAAATCGTTGATAAGACCTACATGCATCTGGACGACTCAAGATCAAGCGCTCAGATCTACGATCAGTATTGGATTCCGGACCCCCCCATCTGTTCTACCTTTAATGGAGGGGGGGGGTACGGAATGTGTCATAAATAGAGCGCATAGATCTGTGGCTCAGAAGAAGGCGCATAGATCAACGACCCAAGATGTATTTTGGACCCCCCCGACTGATCTGCCTTTAACTAAGGGGGGGGGGTCCAGAATGGTATTCTTCCTCTGGCGGGCCCATCTTTATACGTGGCAACGATCCAATGGCCCCGAGTCCCATCATCTCCTACTATCTGATAGACCTTCGTCACCTCTAGACATCACCATCCACCTTTCCCGAATTAGTCACTTCCCATAACTGCTGTCAGTTCTTCCCCCCCATTCGCTCGTGGCAAGCCCCCTCACCATGACCTTTACCCTAATTGGTAGCTGCCATGTCACTCATCTGTATCCCTCAGTCACTGTCACCTGCCATCTCACACTCTAAGTGATCCGTTGGCCATTTATTACTAGATGACCTATCCGTTAACCAGCTAACCTGTCTCCCGCGCCCAACGGACACCCATTTTCCCAAAACTACCATTTTCCTTCCTACTTTCACCATTTTCCCACTCATCGCACTAGAGAGAATTACTCCGTTTTCACCTCCGTTACAGTTAGTTTCCCCCACCAAAGCCACCCCCGCTAACGTTGTTTTTCTTGCAGGTACTGTTGCAGTAATGGCGCCAAAGTCCAAACAAGAAGAAGGAGAGGAGAATCCGTTTCTCCCGCCTCCTGTCGACCTTGACAGGATCCCACTGGTCGACAAAGACCACTTAATCATGGATACAAAGTGCGATTTTGATTTCGCAGACCTTCAGCCATGGATCAAGGAAGTCTTCCTGGACTAGAGTGATGAAATCGGACTTTGGGAGTCCAATTTACCCCTCTACCTTTTCCCTCAGATCCACCCTTTTCCTGATTTTGCTCTCAAGTGCCAAGCCCACTACATTCCCGAGAAAAGAGCCGTCGTCTCCTTGTCCGGAGAAATCCTTTTCCTCATCACGCTCGAATCCATCAACCAGATGATGCAAATCCCCCGAGCCAACTCTGCATCACCCTTCAACCTGGAAATTCTTACAGAATTATACCAGAAAATGACCTTCCCCCAAAGAGCTCAAATATTCAAGCTTTTCCTTCCCCCATCCGCTCAATTTCCCTCCACAAATCCTTCTTATCCTTCTTCCATGTTCTCGACTAAAGGAAACCAGATCATCTCATCCCTTTGTGCCTTGTTAGGATACTATTCAGATTAGTGGGTAGATGAACCCATTCTGGGATTTTTATCCATCTTCTCTATCGATGAGAAGCCCACCACCCAGTTTGACTTCAACACATTCCTGGCAAACAATATTCATGAACAGTTCGTGAATTTCTCCACAGAAGGCATGTTCCAATACTCTTCCATACTGGCATACTTGTTCGTCTTCTTCCAGGCGGACAAATTCATTTTTTCCATGCAGAAGGTGGATGGAGATGGCAGACCCCAGGCAGTGACAACATGGACCTCCTTGCTCAAGCACAACTCCATAGAGTTCAGCTTCAAGGAGTTCATTGATCAGTTCTACCACCCTGTGGTGAGTATGCTTAGCGGCAGGCCCGAGCCTTGGATAAACGATGAAGTTCAGAGGATCCTGCATCTCTCGGACAACACAAAGACAGGGGATTGGTACTTGTATCAAGATTACACCGAGATCAGAGTATACGGGTGCGAGTTGGCACCATATAAGCTGCCCAAGTATCTGCCTGTCATAATTTTTTCTTTGGAATATATAAGACAGATAATAAATTCCGATGATATCCATTTTGTGTCACTGAAGAAAAAGCAACAGCTTAGAATCAAGGGGCAGATTGGCTCCTTCATCTGCAACAATCATGGCGTTGGGGAAGAAGCAAACAGGATGCTAAGGGAAATGAAGTTCTTCATGAGCTTCCCAAAATTATGATCCATGTGGGATCATCTCTGAGATGAGAGTAAAAAACAAGAACATCCCATATGTTCATGAAGTTAGGCCTGAAGTTGAAAAATTTGCAAATCAGACAGTATGGGAGCCTAACACATTGGTCGAAGTAGAACAGCAAGATCCCCCGACCAGTGTGTCACAAACAACCACGCCACAGATCCCGAAGGAGAAAAGGCCTAGGCAAGATTTATCTCCGCCTGTCACGGAGGTATCATCAGAAGAATTCCAGCTGCACACCAAGAGGCCTAAGACCTTTGCAGTTCCTGGCCCGACCGGGGAAAAACAAGCCCCGTCTACTACAGTGACCAAAGTTGATAGGCCACCCTTCAGTTCAAGCCTCCATAAGGTCATAACCTCAGCATTTCCGAAAAAATCTACAGATTCTCCATTGACCACCCAGCCAGGCAAGGTGGGACCGAAGCTGAGTATCTTTGAAAAGTATGAGCTGATCAAGAAAAGGAACCAGACCCTGACTAGCAGTACTTGCGCCCAGTTCTGGAAGCAGACGTTGACTGCGCAACATAGGTTGCTATCGACATTTGACACTGAGAAGGGCATAATGCATATGGCATTCCTCCAGGCACAGGTACCAGATCCAAAGGTGATCACTGACTACAAAAGGGCCACCTTCGAATTCTAGACGAAGGATGTGCATCCGGTCGATCAGATGGATCTGCACAAGCAGATAGGGGAAATGGTCTTCTATACGTTGGTGCATGCTTCCACTTCTGCGTCCAAATTGAAGGTGTCCCTGAACAATTTTCAAACACAACTCAAGTTGGAGAAGATATCGTCCTTTGCAAAGGACAATAGGATCAAGACTTTGGAGGAGCTGGTCCTCAAGATCGATTACGATCCTTCAAACATGAAAGCAGTTGAGGAAATGATAAAGAAGAAGAATGCTGACATAGCATCCTTGAGGAAACAACTGAAGCTCCCACCCACAAAGGATTCGCAGGTGAAGGAGATAGCAGAGAAAGAAGGAGAGAAAGATGAAATGCTCAAGCTACTCATGGAGCAGAATGCGCAGCTAAAAGAAATGGAAGCTGAGATGGAGAAGCTAGTAAAAGAGAAAGAGCAGGTGAAGCTGATAGAAGTCATTCCATTGAGTTCCATTCCAATTTTGGGAGTGAGTACAACATCAGTGACAGAAGTCCCATCTGCTACTCCATTAACATCCCTGGAGAAGACAACTGACCTGGCTAAGTCTACGGAAAAGATGAACTTGCAGGAAACAGAGATCAGCAGGCTAAAAAAGGAGATTGAGAACCTTCAGGAACTCAAATCTTCCTTCCAGACCAGCCTCTCCAAGGAAAAGCAGGTGACCGATCAGCTCAAGCAGGAGTTACAACAACTCTGGAAGCAAACAGTGGTAGGAAAAACTTTGGCCGAGGTTAAAGAAAGTGTATGGACATACATCACCAAGTCCATGAACGAGATATGGCCTATGATACAGATTATGTTTGAGCAGAAAGAATTGGTACAGAGAAGAAAACAGGCCATCGAGAAGATCATATCAGAATTGGGAGAGATGCCAACACAGGCGAACGAGATCATCAAGTTCTTAAATTCTAAGACCAGGGGAGAGCTGAAAATTGATGACAGAACAAAGACCATCCTTGAGGTCAAAAGAGTTTTGACCAAGAGAGGATTAATTCTTCAGCTGGAAGAAAAGGTTTAGGCCATGGACCTAGGGGTACAAAGATTCTTTAGTAAGATTGAATCTCTCCAGAAGAAAGGTCTTCTTGGTCTGAAGGTAATCAATGATAAATTGATGACACTCCCAGACTACAAGAAAAGATTGGCCGATGTGGCTAAGGATAGTTCAAAGTTTGCAGGGATTCAAGGGAGCATCACTGGCAAGGCATATCTAGATGCCCTTCAATGGGACATCAATATCCAACACGAGATTTGATACATCTTCCTCACCAATACTACCTTCGCCAAGTACACAGAAATGGACGAAGTGTATCGAAGGCTACTCAAAGTCAACGTGCCCAGTCATCTTCGATGGGAGGAACTCTGTGACCTGATCAAGTAGCAGATGAGCTGTCCCAGTCTAGTCATTTGTCCAGTTAGATGAGGTCGTGCAAAGGCTTCATCAACGACCCACCCAGAAAGCAGCATGTAGTTACACCACATCATCAAGGAGTTCCTAGATTTAGGAAATTTGTTAAGTTAGTTAGGCTAAAAATAGATTTAGCACGTCGTGATCATTAATGACAGGATCATTTGTAATTTGAGTTATAAATACTTCATCTTTCGAAGTATTGAGGGTTGTTGATCTTCACACCCTGAAGCTATCAGACTGTAATATTTTTGAAGAGATCTTCCATTAATAAAAAGGAGGCACTTTTATAGGATTCTTGTGTGTATTTACTGGTGATGTTTTTCTCTCTAAGTTGAATGTTATTCTCGCTTTGTTATCATATTGTTTTCTGAATCTAATCTTTAGAAGTAACGAACGTTGCAGGATTTATCTCGTATACCCTGTTTCTGACTCGAAAGAATTTAGTGTTTTATCTTTTGGTGTTTTCAATAAAGAAATTCTTAACTGCTTCTTTGTTGAAATTATCTTTCTCATCTTTTCTGCTGTTCCTCATTTTTACTCTCGAAGAATCCAGTGATTATATTATTTCGCCTTGTGAAAGTTTTCCTTTGCGTTTCTGGTTTGGATTTCATCTTTATTCAAAACACAGACCCCATAGCCCAATGGATGTGTACACTGTTTCAACCAACTCAACAAACACTACGACAACAAAAACCGACCTATTTATTTACCTAGCCTAATATTTAAAATTTGAACCATAGCTAAATCATATAGAGAGATCCCTCTCTAAAGTTGGAAGGGCTAAATCCCAGCTTCAAAAGCAGTTGGATAAAGTTACATTTTGTGGATTTCTTCTGTTGTCAACCTCTTGGAAATTTACAGAGTGCTAACAGATGTTACGAGGAAAATCTCTCTATGGCTAGGGGTAAACTTAAACACACGGAACGACACCCATAAACCAACTCTAATCCCAAGTATGCTATATAAATGAAATGCTAACAAGACAAGGCTAAGATCCTGCCTTGTCCGGAGTCAATGAGGTTCTCCATATAGGATTCAATGAGGTTCTCCATCATAACGAAGGAAGAGCTTGGGGGTTGAACACAAGAAGTTCAAACTTTCAAGGACAAAGGGATGCAGACTCAATATGAAGTGAAATTTCTCCAGAGTGTCTTTGCTCTCAAAGTTGAATAATTGAATCTTCTTCAAGGCTTGGATATGGCTCAATTTATAGCGTTAAAATGGAACTGAAGGGCCGAGTCAGAGATTTTCCAGTATATGGAAGGTCAAGGATCATGGATCTTGTGACATGGCATGGAAACCCGACATAATTTTTAATTTTTGAGCACCACACCTGATGTACGCGGGATGTAGTGGAGCAACTTGCATATATGCTTGTTGTATAATTGATAGGGAACGTATATCTAGAAACATGTGCATTTTTGGCTCTGGAATGAACAAAAAGGGAACTTCAAGTTTGTAGAGGGCAATGGAAGGCCATTCAAGCAATTTGCATGGAGTGAGGAAAAAATTGCTGTAACAAATGCCCCCTAATGTGTGAGGTCAGAGGATAGTATGTGATGGAAGAAATACATTATAATTCCCAGAAGTGGAGTAATGAAGACTCAACTGGAAGTACTAGTTTTTCATAAGAATATTACAATCCATAATGACTTTGAACACATGAATGCCAATCTGAATACATGACTTTGAACACATGACTGACTTTGAACACATGACTACAAATCCATGTGGAAATATATCAAATAGCTGTTCATGGCCATGAATAGGCAATACAAAGAAAACACATGCCACATGCTCTCATAGTCACAAACAAGACGCAGTGGAATCTAGTCTCAAATTCAACTTAAGATATCTGTATACAATGGAGTACAATATGATCTCCCATGATAACTGAAGTCATATAGGTACTGGTCCAATGAAAGACAACAACAAATAAGGAATGCTTCTACTGTAAGCTGGAGGTCTTCTACACTATCTGTCGAAGGTACAAGTCTACATCATCTGAATAGAGGAGCTGGGGTAGAACAAAAGGAGACTTTGTTTGATTACCGATCATTAAGGTATATCGTTAACAAATGCAAGACAACCTACCGATAATGAAAGAAGGTATCAAGGAAATGAGTACATTCTACAAGTGTGAATAAGGGTGTTGACGTTGAACATTTCAAGAATCCATTGATCAAGAGACATTGATGTATTCCCAACTGTCGATGGCAAGAGAACTTGCCATTGATGACTGCAAGCCCTTAGGTACTCATAGGACTCTAGGTCTCATTTCCATAATAGATGAGCATTAAGGCATCTCTCATCATCCAACACAAGGTACACAAAAATAGCTTGATGATTAGGAGGAGCTCGGATGAATAGGATGTTCACAAACCAATGGCCATGTGCATCCCTTGCATGCACCAGATGCAAGTATTCCATGAAAGATGCCCTCTGAATAACAACCAATAAGGAAAACTACCGAAAAAGGTGAGGAAACCACCAATAAGGTAATGGAATCCAAAACACTGCATGAATCCCAATGTGTGAATATATTTCTTTCCATTGAACACAAGGGAAACCCCCCAACTAGTGATCAATGATGAAACATTATTTGCTGGGTTCAAGGTTACCTACCCATGATGAAAGTAGGCCCAGGGTGCACGATAGGACAACAAATTCATGTCATTCTGAGATACACTGATGGTATGGCCGATATGAAAGTCAAGAGTTCTGAGAAATGGTCGATATAGGCTTATAGACCTCCTTTGAACAAGAGAACGAGACATATGAAAAAAAATCAACATACACTTGATCATGATCATTGATAAAAAATTTTGATGGAGGAGGCATCAACAAATTATCCATAGGGACTGGAAGAGTAACCAGTCAGAGGAGTAAACTCTAAGTAGTGAGATCATATTACTAAGGTCATGCTAACCCAAACTTTGGATGAAAGTGGATTCAAAATTTTGTGCTCTATTCAAAGGTGACATGACTGTTGCCGATATGAGATAATATTATTTTCCCGCCCATATTTTTTTTTATTTTTTCATAGGAAAATAAAAGCTATGATATAGGGGAGGAAACGTGTGTCATGAGTAAGCAACTAGTTCCAAGAAGTGGAGCATACCTATGCTCAATGCAAGGAAGTGCATGCGGGGTATGGACACTTGGGGGGATGTTTCCTCTAAGGGAACATGGTGTCAAGCTGCAAAGGATATATGGAAGACATTGCTTGGCTTAGTGATGCAAATTGTGGAGGTAAGAGGCTTAGAAATAGAAAGCGAGAACCAAAAATAGGCTCAATAGTGCAAGCAGGATGATGGAATGCAATTACAACTTAACTCCAAAAATGTCCTTTTTCGTAGATTTAGTCCCCTAGGCTCGAAAAAGTATAAAACAATACCCATGAGAACTCTTATATCCAATGGTGGCTAGAGTATTCCTTTTTCATAAGTAGTCTACTTGGTCTAGAAAAGGGTTAAACTTATACCAAATAGATGTCCTTTCAAAACCATATAACGGGTGTGAAATAGACAAGTTCACTCGATAATATTTTCATTTTTTTGGGAGTCGGAAAAGAGCTTAACCAAGACTCGGGGGGATTCCCATAGGTAATGGTAAGAATGCTTGTGAGTAAGAAAATGGGGTTCGAATGCAAAGTCATATTGGAACTATAAGGAAATCCTAGTCCTATGGAAAAACTTCTCCATGGGCACCAAATGACACACAGGTTCTAACTAGGGAACCCATGTTTGTTAATACTCTACCACTTAATAACGACACTTGTAGTAGTAGTGAGAAGGTTCCGTGTCTGTAACACAACCGACCCCTAAGTACCTTTTTTAATGGACATGAATCAAAATTTTTCTTCCTTTAATTGTCTCGAATGCTCCTCTTGAAGTTTCCATCACCTTCTGATCGTCAAGAGATTTCCAACGACTATTACCATGCTCAAGTCTGAGCTCTGGATCAAAATTTATGCCCCTCCGAATCTCTTTGTTCGTCATTGATCAAAGGCCACGTGGCATCCATGTTTAACACGAAGGTTTATGTGATTTTGATGTTCAACGCTTCAACGTAGAATGCCCCTTTTTCTTTCTACGTGCATGTCCTCCAGAGTCCCAAAATCCTGAACTCCTGAAGGACCCAAAAATCTTACCATGTGGCTCCAACCTTCGGGCCTTTCGACCTATCTACATACTACACCCCAAATCTCCAGAGTTATGAAGTCCCGAACTCCCAAACTCTCGAACTCTTGAAGGGTCCACCCTTACACATGGTGGCATATTAAATTCAAAGGTAAGGATAGGTGGGTCCCAGGAACTCCATCCACCAATAAGCCCAACATATATGTGTTGAGGGGGTGACACGTGACAGGGAAGAGGTGACACGTGGCCCTGTTAGTGGGTGACACGTGTCACATTTTTAATGGTCATATAGGGTCTACGAAAATAATAGATCTAGGTGACATGTGGCATGTCGAGCGTGGGTCCACATCACCTTGGGTGATGTCAACATGCCACATCACCCTTTATATATTCATGGTAGAGAAGTGTCCACGTAGATCCATTGATCTACGACCTCCATTTCTTTACAAATTTGACATTCGGGGAATCCACTGTGTGATTTCCTTGTTACTCTCAGAGTGGTCAGCACCAAGCTGACAATGACCTAGATCCAATAGTTAGAGACGATCCCGAGTGATCCTCAGATCAACGGTCCTTGTTAGTTCGTGATTTTGACGTTCAGGGGTTTTACTCACTTGACACTCCCTCTCTCCCAGAGTGGTCAAATCTGGACTGACTGTGACTTAGATCTAACAACCACGAAGGACCCTGAGGTTCCTTAGATCAATGGTTCGAGTTATTTCGTAACTTTGGCATTCGAGGGTTTGGTTGCACAATTTCCTTTTCACTCTCGGAGTGGTTAGCATCGGGATGACCAATGTATGGATTGAATGATCACG
Source organism: Picea engelmannii (assembly GCA_009831015.1). Classification (NCBI taxonomy): domain Eukaryota; kingdom Viridiplantae; phylum Streptophyta; class Pinopsida; order Pinales; family Pinaceae; genus Picea; species Picea engelmannii. Next base: position 61,617 of record ML833854.1, read on the forward strand.
AGAGGTCTCGAATATTCTTTGGATTGATGGTCCTTGTTTCTTCAATATTTTGGTGTTCAGGGGTTTGGCCATGTAGTTTTCATTTTACTCTCGAAGTAGGGCTTCGCTGGAGTTCTTTACACTACCCTTTTTCTAGTCGATCGACCGATCGAGGAGGGTCCTGAAGGATCACTAGATCCATGGCTCACATTAATTCACCACTCCGATTTAGGGGTTTTGGTGCTATGAAACCTATTTTCTCCTGAAGTGGTCAACTCTGGGCTTTCCACGACATAGATCTGACGGTTCGATAAGCTCCCAAGTATCCTCAGATTTATGACTCGCCTTACTTCGCGACTGGTAAGTGGGTCAGTATTTAATGGTGGGTTAGATCCCATGATCATGGTTAAGAAACCATCTGATATCGGTCGAACTCGCAGGTAACCGTAGCATTAGGCAGCCTTCGGTTGGTTTGGGAGTGGTAAGGATATAACCTCTCGGAGCCCCAGACTTCCGGAGTCCTGAAACCAAGGTAGCTTAGTTCCTTTCGGACCTAGCCAAGGGTTCCCAGGTCTTGGTCCTATGGATCCTTTGATAGGTCTCAGGCTTCACGCCCACCTCTTTACCGTGAATTAGTTAGGGCCATGGTCACGATCCCTCGGTCACACCGACGACGGGTTTGAAGGAAGCATCTTCCATGCACTGGACTTAAGTTCTAAAATAGAGAAATGTATTTCTCGACCAGTACAAGAACCACAAACTTGTTCTTAGATTCAATTACAAAATTATGTCTCATAGCTCTCCAACTGCTAAGCCAAAGAAAAAAAAAATCATTTGAAAGCATGGGTTCATAGAAAGACCACAATCATTCATAACTTAATCATACAATACAAACTTTTGTCATAGACACGTACATTCAATCATCATTTCAATTTTAGTATAAAGAGCATAAAAAATACTTATTAGGAAACCATGACTTGTGAAGCAACTGCTGAGAGGGGTGCCCATTTCCACCCAACTGTAGGCATAGCCGCTCCTGAATGGATTTACCGTTGGCCACCCTCTAGCTGGTTCATAGTTGGTTCATAGTGGAGCCAATGATAAAATGATTTGATTTCCTTTTCTATGTCAGCATGAAAGATGTTTCCAAACACTTCTTTGTTTCGGTTTTTGAGTTTGGACTTTAGATTCTTTAATCTTTGTTTAAATCGATACATCAATGATCCCTTAGTTGGATCCCCCTCCTTTCATTTAGATGTCTCTGGTTGGTTATGGTTCTTCCTCCTTAGAGTTGGGATTATCTTCCTTATCTGATTCCATCTCCAAATCATATTAGGTTGTAGGTTCTTTTCCTTGGGATATAGATTCCATTTCTATTGATTACTCTATTGATTATTCTGTTGTATTCTGGGGTCCCCTAGTCCATGTGGTTCTTGATTTATTTCCTTTAGTAAGGTAATATTTGGAGGGAAGCCCTTGGTAAACAACTAAACAAACAAAAACTCAGAGATTGTAGTTGAGTCAGAGCAACCAAACATTATGCAACCAGTGGATCCACCTAACCTCATGGTCAAAAGATGTCCATATAGCATTAAACACATGAGATAAAGGGGGATTCTAATGCAAATTTATGAGGTCAAAGGGAAGGAAAATTTGGTATGCATGTTGAAAAAGATATTGTTTGGCATAAATTACAGAACAAGGTTATAGTAGATGTCATTCTAATTACTGTGTTTATTTTAAAAGGATAGAAAATGGAAACTATATTATCTTTCTATTCTATGTAGATGACATGCTTGTTTCAGGGTCTAATATGCATGATATAAATGTGCTCAAGAAGAAATTAGCTAATTCATTTGCGATGAAATATTTGGGTGCTACAAATAAAATCCTTGGTATGGGAATAACAAGAGACAAGAAAAATCGCAAATTGACATTGTCTCAGGCTGAGTACATAGAGAAGGTGTTGGAGAGATTTAGAATGCAAAATGCAAAACCAGTTAGTACACCTTTGGCCAACCATTTCAGATTAACTATGGGAATGTGTCCCAAGACATAGGAGGAGATAAAATACATGTCCAGGGTCCCTTATTCATCAATAGTTGGAAGCTTGATGTATGCAACAGTTTGCACAAGACCATATATTGCACATGCAGTGGGAGTTGTGAGCAAGTATATGAAAAATATAGGTAAAGAACATTGTGAGGCACTACAGTGGATTCTCAGGTATTTGAGAGGTACTTCTACTCATGCATTATGTTTTAGAGGTTCATAAATTGTTCTACATGGATATGTTGATTCAGATATGGAAGGTGATAAATATAGCATGAGGAGCACTACAGGGTATGTTTTTACTGTAGGTGGAACAAAAATAAGTTGGATTTAAAAACACAAAAGGTTGTTGCACTTTCAATAACAAAAGCGGATTATGTTGCTGCTATAGAGGCTAGTAAAGAAATGATTTGGTTATAGAGGTTTATGGAGGAATTGGGAAAGAAGAAGGAGAATAATAGGTTGTACTGTGACCGTGAGAGTTCCATTCATCTTGCAAATAACTCAATCTTCCATTCAAAGAGTAATAATATATAGCTTAGGTACCATTTCATACGATCCATCTTGGAAGATGGACATTTGAAGTTGGAAAATATACATACTAGCTAGAATCCCGCAAACATGTTAACAAAGGGAGGAATAAGGGAGAAACTAAGTTCCTACTTAGTTTCAGATGGCCTTCAATAATGAGGTGAAGATGAGAAATTTTCTAGGTCTAAGGTCGATCATAGTCCAACAAGTACAATAGCAGTGGAGTTGTTGTGATCAGTCTCCAAGTAGGAGATTGTTGGTTGTGGAGCTTGATTATCTTCCTGATTCAGATGTTTGTTTCAATTTTTCTTGGAACCCATTCCTTAACGAGGGGGTGTGGGAGGGATTTCCCCCCCACAAATTTTTCCAGGGGGGTCCATGGGGGGGGTGCAACAAAATTTTTTGTAGCCCCTCTAGTGGGGGGATTCAGGGGCAATTCCCCCCAAGTGAAATATTGGGGAAAATTGCCTTGTAAAATATTGTAATTTCGTAGTCAATCTGGACCGTTCATTATAAGGTCGCATATCTGACAGTAGAAGTTATTTTAGGGTTTTTGTTCCCTAGAAGGCGACCCTCTCTTATGAAGGAATTGTATTGTGGTTGTGTATTATTGCGAATGCTGTATTTTGAGAGAAGAGGCTGTGAGAGAAAGAAGAGGAAGTTACAACATGTGTGCTGTAGGTTGTATCCCTTCATTTTACTGGATAATAAAAAGGAAGGACCTGTCAATTTATATGGTGGATGTAGCCCACACTAGGTGAACCATGTATATCTGTGTCTCTATTGTATTGTGTATCTTTTGTGTTTTATTTCTACATTTGTTTTATTTTATTGCTCCACGATCCTATTTTTCTAATAGAAAACACATAGCAATACACCCCAGAGGGAAGATGTGGGTGCACCCTCTATTGCTCGAGGCATTGCAGATCATGTAGAACGGGATCAGGGGGTCGATGCAATAGAGAGTAGTATTGATATTGATTAAACAACATTTCCTGGATATTCCTGTGTTATTAGCACGAGAACAATACAGACCACATTTTTGGTGGGCGAAAATCTTGTTCCCATAAAGATAGAGAAGATCTCAGGTATTTAAAAAATGTTTTAACTATTATATATAATCTGATTGAAATTTACTCATAGATCATTCTTTTTAAACTAATGATGACATGATTGTTTTTTCAGGAAATGATGTTTTTTTTGAACATCTAAATGATTGGTCACTGGAGATATTTGGGCCCACCATCCTTAAAGGGTGGGATAAACAAAGAGAAAATTTAAAAGATGAGCTCATTAATCACTTGATTGGGATGTTGGGTGCTGAGACCTTCAACCGAGTAGAGGTCCTCAAGAAATCCGACCAACATATGAAGATTGTGAGGGACAAATATAGGGTTCATCTAGAAACAAACCCTAGGTATGAGCACCCTCCAATGATTCTAGTAAGGGAGTGGAAATCCCTGCTAGATGATGGAAGGGAGAGGGATTTAAGAAAATAGGAAAAGCTACCACTGGGCACAGGAAGGTATGCAATACTTTGAACAATGTAATTATATGTTTATTACTCTTTATTTTTACATGAAATTTGCAACATTTAACGTATTTCAAACTTTTGATAGGCTACCAGACACATCAAAGAAAACAAAGTCCAGACTAGAAAAGCATGACCAACACAAGATTTGGCCTGGTGGTTATTCAAATCTGGTGGCATGAATTGTAAGTATCAATAACTCAAATATTGTATCCAAATAATAAATTGCATATAAATTTGTTTTTATTTCACAATAAAAGATAAATTGTTGATCTTATACAAAATTGCAGGCCGATCGATTCAACGAAGTGCCAACGGAGGACGACTTGAGGCTTGGATTCCAACATAGATTTGCAGCTATTGTTGAACACTGAAAAATCTTGGGCGTTGGGACAACACAATCTTCCAGTGATCCACCCTGCATGCAGGTAAATAAAATCAACAAAGTTTATTTAAGATTGATTACTTGTGCAATCTATTCATTATTAATTTTGGCCATAAAATATTGATCCTCTTTGTTTGAAGCAGGAAAGACACAATACACATAATTCCTAGGATAGAGAATGATCGACCAATGAAGATCATCCCACGCGTGCTGATAATGGATGTAGTCATGTGCTACAAAAAACTTAGTATGAATTACAGTTGAAAATATTTAATTGCAAATAGTGTATTAATTTTAATCTTTGATGTTTCAATTCCAGATCATGCAGAGGGTCATCCTGTACAAGATGATAAGGAAAATAGACAAGGATATGAAATACATGATGTGGCCATGTCAGGTAAAAAGAACAACTCTAATGTTGTTTTTATTAATGAAATACTTGTAATGATATAAGAAAAACATATCAATTTAACATTTCTTCATTATTG